>OY804608.1:6997184-7114278 GCA_963680895.1 Fragum sueziense
AGAAAGTAATGGTCAAATTTTCGTGAAATTTGCCTCTTGCACATCAACAGGTCCTTATGCACACTGTGCCAAGAATGAAGCAAATCGGACAGTAACTGAAGGAGAAGTTGTCCGGACAAGCATTTTTGGTAAAATCAAGGGCCGTAACTCAAAAAATATATGTCCTATTTCTGTGAATTTTGTGTCTTGCCACATCTATAGGTCCTAATTCACACATGTGCCAAGTATGAAGCAAATTGGACAGTAACTGTAGGAGGAGTTGTCCGGACAAGCATTTTTGGGTCACATCAGGGGCATAACTCAGAAAGTAATGGTCAAATTTTCGTGAAATTTGCCTCTTGCACATCAACAGGTCCTTATGCACACCTGTGCCAAGTATGAAGCAAATCGGACAGTAACTGAAGGAGGAGTTGTCCGGACAAGCATTTTTTGGTAAAATCAAGGGCCGTAACTCAGAAAGTATAGGTCCGATTTCTGTGAATTTTGTGTCTTGCACATCTACAGGTCCTAATGCACATATGTGCCAAGTATGAAGCAAATTGGACAGTAACTGTAGGAGGAGTTATCCGGACAAGCATTTTTGGGTCAAATCAGGGGCCATAACTCAGAAAGTAATGGTCGATTTCCGTGAAATTTGTGTCTTGCACATCAACAGGTCCTTATGCACACCTGTGCCAAGTATGAAGCAAATCGGACAGTAACTGTAGGAGGAGTTGTCCGGACAAGCATTTTTGGGTCAAATCAGGGGCATTAACTCAAAAAGTAATGGTCGGATTTCGTGAAATTTGCGTCTTGCACATCTACAGGTCCTAATGCACACATGTGCCAAGTATGAAGCAAATCAGACAGTAACTGTAGGAGGAGTTGTCCGGACAAGCATTTCTGGGTCAAATCAGGGGCCATAACTCAAAAAGTATCCGTCCGATTTCCGTGAAAATTGTGTCTTGCACATCTACAGGTCACAATGAACACTTGTGCCAAGTATGAAGTTAATCGGTCCACAAGTGTAGGAGGAGTTGTCCGGACAAAGTTTTGGAGACAGACCAACCATCCAACCAACCATCAACCAACCAACCACTGGACCGACAGGCTGATTCCAGTATACCCCCCTCCAAACTTCGTTTGCGGGGTATAACAAAAAGAAATGAAAGAAACAGACAGATCTCACTTGTAACAAAATCAAAACTTTTGACCAAAAAATCTGAAAATGGCCAAGTCCAGGATTGGGATTGGAGTATGACAATGTAAAGTAATGGAATGTAACTTTGACCAGCTTGACAGGAAATTGTTGGAATCTTAAGGTTTTTAACCCTATCCCAAACAAGACCTGGTTTTGACGTCCCTAGTGAAAATGCTTGGGAAAATATTGAATCAAAAGAAGAAACTGCTGATAACCAGCAGTTTCTCCTTTTGTCTCAATATTTTCTGTGTTATCTTGTACACAAATTCTATCTATAACAACATGCCTTTTGTTGTCTGCAGCAGCTTCCAAATTGGAAGACCCTAAATTTTTGTTGTTTGGGAAAGATAAAATGTGTTTTAGGGTTGTCAGTTCAATGACCATTCGATAACAAAAAGAGCAGTAATATTGTAACTGTTACAAATTTATAACACAGTTACATGTAACCTATTTTACAGTTCGATTCCTTTACTCAACCGAAAAGCTTGAAAGACACACTAAAAATACTAATTAGTAATAATTACTAAAAATGAAAATTACATCAAATTTTGTATAATCCTATTCCTTCTTTGTTGCAAAAGTGAATGGCATAGAAAAAAGTTTGTAGATTGTAACTAAAAGGCAGTTTCTGCGGTGTTTGCCTTTATCACATAGCTCAGTGGATAACACGCAAAATGTAAGTGTCCAGCCTCGGTTAGCGTGGGTTTTGACCATGTGATAATCATAACAAATTTGATTGGTTGTCAGCCCTATCACTGGTAAATGACCGTTCGAGAAAAAAATCAGAGCAGTAATATTGTAACTGCTACAAATGTATTATACAGTTAACATATTGTACGTTTTAACTCCTTTACTCAACCGAAAAGCTTGTTATAAACACTGAAAATACTAACTGGTAATTACTAAATGCGAAAATTACAACAAATTTTGTATAAGCCTCTTCCTTATTTGTCGCAAAAGTAAGTGAGATAAAAAAAAGTTTGCAGATTGTGACTGAAAAGGCCGTTTCTTTGGTGTTTGAAAACACATAGTTTGGCTCGAACACTTTGCTCAGCGGATAAAGAGAAAAATGCAGTTTGTCAAACTGATTGGTTTGTTGAAAAACAGTATACATGTATATAACTCAAGCTTCAAAGCCCGATTTAAAAATGCTAAAGTAGAAAATATAATAAAACATAGAAAGAAATGAGGGGAAAATAGAAATCGACGTTCTGTCGAATAGTGGGTAAATGTGGAGGACAAATAAGTGTTTTTCTGGCAACTGTTGTTGTTGCAAGTAACATTTGAAATAGACACACTGCTTGGAAAATAGAGTTTGTAGATTAGCTATTTGGGAAAATCAAGAACAAGCCGCCTGATGTTTTGACGTCTTGCATTGCACTATAAGACATCTTGGTGGACGAGTACATGTAAGAGTTACAGAAACATTTGCCAATCGGCCAAAGTCAGATAGACCTCATGTAACGCCTGTTATACAAAAAGCTGTCTTACGTTAACGTCATATGCGTTTCAGGTTTGAGATGTTGAAATCGACGTTGGCTTTAGTATTCACGAACTGTGGTCACAAAATATGACATGTTACGGTATTTTTTGTCGTCTCAAGTAAAGTTTGAACCACGCGCTACTGATTTTCAAATGGAAATTCTGACACAGCTCTGTTTTAATGTGCCATTTTTTCTGAACTTTTACAATTTGATAATTTCTTTATCATCATTTTAAACAACAGATAATCAAATTTACAGATGGAAATAAGTATTTGTAATTTCAAATCAGATTTACTGAATAATCAGACATTTATTAGGACTGAGGCTTTTGGACATCAATATAAAAATTAAAAAATCCATTCACTTGAAATTGTCGTCTGCGGGATCTTTCAATTTGACCCAACCTAAAATTTTGGACCAGCCAAAGATGTTATAAGCCCCCACTTTGGAAACATTCAACATTATTCAAAACGACAAAATAAAGACAGTTCCAATTTGAAAGCTGCTGTTGTTGACTAAATGGAAGTTGATCAAGATAGGATTTGTGTGCAATATACATTGTACCAAAGAGAATTCAAGGCAAAATGAGAACAAGAGTGCCATGGTCACAATATACGCCGCCACTTATAAAACTTGAGACAAAAAAATGACATTGACAAGGATTTATAAATATTCACACAAAAACCTGTAAAAAGTTGTGTTCACAAAAAGGTTTTTATAAATATCCAGTCAAAAACGTGGAAGGAATTGCGTTCATGAGGCTGAAATATCATTAAGCCCCAGAGACTAAGGTTGAAGGGGACATAACTCAGGCAAAAATCAATGTACCATAAAATCCTTACTTCATGCACATCTACCAATTTAGGTAATAACATCCACCAAGTTTCATTAGGATCCAGTCAGAATCTTAGAAGAAGTTGTGTTGACAAGGCTGCAATTTCAATCAGCCCCATAGACTAAGTTTTAAGGGGGCATAACTCTGGCAAAAATCAATGAACCATAAAAGCCTTCCTTCATGCACATCTACCAATTGAGGTAATAATGTTGACCAAGTTTCATTAAGATCTAGCCAGAAACATAGGAGGAGTTGCGTTGACAGGGCTGCAATTTCAATAAGCCCCAGAGACTAAGTTTTAAAGGGGCATAACTCTGGCAAAAATCAATGAACCATAAAATCCTTCCTTCATGCACATCTACCAATTGAGGTGATAACATTGACCAAGTTTCAAGAAGATCCAGCCAGAAACTTAGGAGGAGTTGCGTTGACAAGAAAAGTGGACTAACGTACGAACGGATGGACGGATGGACGGACAGACGGACGGATGGACGGACAGACTGAGAAGATGACGCCAATATACATCCGCCTCCGGCGGCGTATAAAAAGCTAGTGATCAGCATTTTTTTCATATAAGGTACGTCATAAGCTAGCCTTGTTTGGGAAAATGTTCCAGAGAAGACAAACCAACACATCAAGTCAAATCTTATTGTTGAAAGAATGATCTAATTTTGACAACATCATGTATATCAAATTTTGATACAAACTGAGAATGAAAACTCCACATTCTAGCCATACGAAATGCATCAAATTACACACACTTGTAAATACACTTCACATAAGTTGATTCACAGTGCCGGATTCAAGATTATGCTTCAAGAAGAAAATAATTTACAAAATATACTGGAACAAAAAAGATACGCAACCCCAATTTTTCAAAATATTTTCGACAAACTATGTTTTTAATCGCTTTTGAGTACATTTTTAAAATTACTGCCTCCATATGCACAAATGTTGTGTCATTTTCTTCAGATGTTGTAAATTCATCATGTGATACATAGCAAATTGTTGAAAACTCATTATCCCCTGTCATGTTTTCTAAATGACTACTATCAAAACAATTTTTCTTCAAACACAAGTTAAAACAGACCAAGAAGATGCCAAAGCTTTCACACACTTATCACTACACTACGCATAGCGGGGTACGCCAAAACCAGCGCCAAGCTGCAGTACGGATGTTACTAGTTGGAAAAAGTCAAAATGTTGTCGCAAGACATTGATAGGGCAACAAATCGACGCATTGTCGACTATATATGCTGTTGGCTCTCAATGGGAATACATTGTACAATCGATCAAGCACGGAGCGGACCTGCAAGAGATATGACATCACGGAAGGACCATATCTTCAGGAAAACCCAACCAATGGGATAGGTTTTAGACTGCAACGGAGGCCGCTAATAAATTGCATGGACTTCACAACATTCGAATATCAGACAAAACTGAACGAAACAGATTGTGTTTTTCTACCAACATTCACTTTTTTTGTAAAATTGTGTTGATGCCCGGTGTAAACTGGGTGTTTTCTGATTAATGGAATTTACTACAAACAAGATTTTGTGAACTTTACAAGGTGAAATGTTATTGCTTTAAATGTATTACATTTTTTTTAAATCTGATTTGAATTGATGTCTTTGTGTAAGAAGGTATTGAAAAGGAAGTTGCGTTTCTTTTTTGTCTAGTATATTATTTTACTCTATATTCATATCCAAGGGAGATAATATTGAATATTTTTGTCAAATATTTCCATAAGTATGCATTAATTCAAAATTCTAAACCATACAAAATGGTTATGTTTGTATTTGGAATGGAAATGTAACACAGTTTAGGAATTACTGGCACTTTTTTCAAATTTCGCCTCTGGCTCTACATTTCATTCTCAGTTCGTAAACCTGAAAGAGTACATTCATTTGAATAATTTAATTTCCCAAAAGCACAAAATAATACACACAATACATGTTTTACATTCATAATAAAGAACATGATTCCATAATTTAGAATGGTAAACAAGAGATGTTTGTAATACAAAGTTCATATTCCAAAACAATTTTGTAACATTTCGTTCAAATTACACACTTTTAGACTTAGCAAAATCATGAAACAATTCTTTAAAAAAAATCAATCATTGTGCTAATTCATACCTAAATTTACAGGATCAATTTGAACGAATAACACACTGTCACGTCCACATCATAGCTGGAGCATGTCAAAAGATGGTCAGTTCTACAGTATAATTTAAATGATGTGGTCGCGATATCATATGTCACCAGGCCTTAAAAGAAAAGGCTTAGGAAAACAATGAAGCAAATGAAAAAATGCTGATAAACATTTTTCCTTTTGAATCAATATTTTCTCTACTACGAGTATATGGTGCATAAATCATAACTTAATCAGTGTCCATTTTGTCATCGACCGGACCTTTGTGTTGCGAGTTGTATTGACCTTTCTTGCCATGTGGCCGTAAAAAAAGGTCTTGAAATTTCTATTGATATTATTTCAATTACATAGCTTTTACTAGTACAATGATAAACCCTTTTTCAAACACAACCTTTGATGAAAAAAACAAATCATTGAAAATCTACAATTTGTCCTATTCCATCATTATTTTCTTATCTATTTAGATCTAGTAAACAAATGATATAAATATCTACTTTATTGTCTGCATCTGTTTTCAAACTAGAATGATTTAACTTTCCAATGTTTGTGAAAATATGAAATTTCAATGTTTGGGAAAGAATTAAGAAAATGTACTATTGTTTACAAGCAGACAAGTAACAATGACTATCACCTCTTTCCATAACCCTTTCCCACACATTGACACTTTTGGAGGCCCCACAAAATAAAGGCTTTGGAAAACATTGTGGAAAATGAAGAAATTACTTGTGACAAGCAATTTCTTCATTTCCCACAATGTTTTCTACCAAGAAAGACCAAAAAATGTTAAATTTCGTTCAATGGAAATTGTCGTCTGCAACACCTATGAGTTTTAGTTTATTGGGGTTTTACGCAGTTTTCAACTGCCAGGGTCATATCACAGCGGCTGGAGCACCTAACCATGGATTCCTGTTGTTTCTCAAACCAGTACTACCACAACACCCTTACCAAGCCTCCAGTTACTCTCCCACTTAGGTTAACAATTTCAAACCCATTGGTGGGGGACAATTTTGTCAGAAAGGGTATTTGCCGCGGCCAGGTATCGAACCTGGGACCTCTCGAATGAGAGGCAGATGCGCTACTAACTGTGCTAAGGCCGCTGCTAAAATTTTGTCATTTGGTAATGGGTTAAGAAAGAAAATCAAGACTGTTCCAATTTGAAAGCAACTGCAGATGATAAAATGTGTGTTGATATAGCATAGAGAGCTGTCCGAAGACAGCGCGCTCGACTTTCTAAGTTGCTTTGTATAAAGGGGCAAAACTCCAAATATAGTGGAGCCAGGGTCATGGGCCCTGGTAGTAAGGTAGAGGGTGTGATGGTGAATAAGTATTCCAAGTTTGGGTTGAATCACTTTGATAGTATGGAAGTTATTGTTGTTTGAAAAAACTTAAACCTTTGTTGCAACACCGACACCCGGGCGACAGTATAAGCTCTCATTTTCTTCGAAAAGTCGAGCTAAAAATGTAATCCTGAATGTTACAGTGATTCTTTTACTCTCTGGAAATCAGGGCCTGTTTTTTTTATATCACTTTTTCCTTTTGTCAAGAAATATGTTGCTTTGAAAAGGGTATTTTCATATGATCTGTGTACATGTACGTAACATTGTTAAAATGTTAAAAAGATGACAGTTTGTATGTGTTTAAACCAGAATTTGGAAAAAAGGCAATTTCTTAAATGCAAGAAACAACTGGCAGATTATAAGCTTTGATTAGTATATTTACAATAACAGCCCATATGTACATAACCCTTTTCCAAACAAGACCTTCTTTCAACATCTCTTACAAAAAAAGGCTTGGGAAAATGTAGAGGCAGCCTTTTCTCCTTTTGCCTCAATATTGTGCTATCTAATACACATATCCTATCTTGATTTAGACTCTCAATATCCCTTTGTCATCTGCAATAAATTTCAAATGGAACCGGTCCAAATATTTGCAATTTGAGAAAGGGTTACTTAAGTATTTAACTATTAACAAGGGCCGTCATAGACGGATTATGCTCCCCGAATAAGAGTTTGTCACAAAATAAAAACTATCATACATTAAGTTGTCACAAAATAAAAACTATCATACATTAAAGCCCCCCTTTTTCCCATGACAGCTTTTTTGTACACACATTATTTTATAAAGTATTGTATAGATCATCATATTTATTACATAAGTACAAATTTTCATTAAATTCTGCCCATTAGATGAAGAGAAATTAGAGAAAAACTAATTTTCACACTAGTGCCCCTTTTAACATGACACAGCCTCAAATTAAGAAACGGAGAGAGAGGTCACTAGGTTTTATCCCAGGGAGTTCACATGTGAAGTTTCATTGAATTTGGTCCAAGGGTTGCTGAGATCTGGCTGTGGACGGAAGGACGGACGGACAGCATGGCGACAATATGCTCCACAAAAAAATTTTCGGGGAGCATAAAAACAGCCAACATATATATATATAATACTCGGCAAAACTGCTAACGCATCACTTTTCAAAATTGCATAACTTCTGTATTGTCAAAGATTTAGATTTATAATTTGGCATATGTTTATCCGACAAGTTTCTGCACGCAACCATCACACTAAATAGTAAGTTTTCCTCTTACATGACCGCGTCATACAAAAAAGGGACCAAAACAGTTTTTCAGTTCGTGTAACTTGTGATCCTTTTTAATCATTTTTGTTTGAAGTGATTTTGAAAGCTGGTTGATCGTGTAATTGAAGTTTGTAAAAATCAAATCCTTACCTAATATAACACTTAGGGCTGTTCGCGGACAAAATAGCTGGCATAGATGCGTCTTTTTAAAAGAAAAACTCAACCTTTCAAGGTCAAGGTCACAAGGTCAAATTTCATGATCTCAAATTAAAGGTCTTAGAGAGATCTGTCTATGTGTGAAGTATCAAGACTACATCTCATACACTTCGTAAGATATAGACCAATAAGTTTTTTTCTACGTAATCGAAGTCGCAGTTGATGTCAACACCAACGTCACTAGTGACATGACATTAGCTCCAGGGTCATAAAGTACGGGCTCGAAAAATGCAAACGCCGTCAGTTTATTAAAGGAAGTTTATTTTTTTACACAAGAACTCTTTCAGCCGAGACAAAATGTTTGTAAGTTATGTGTGAATTTCCGAATTTAACCAAATTTCAGCCGCTAGGAATTTTGGAATAAAGGGTATCCTTAATGAAGGTTAGATATTTCAAAACAGACTGTAGCATTTACTATAAAATTTTACAGACTTCCTTTCCAATGGTGGTAGTCGGCATGTGCAAATTTTGAATGTATTCTGTAGATTCGTTAAAAAGATATTGACAAAGATCTGAGTGATGCATTAGCAGTTTTGCTGAGTATATGAGGGGCAATCCAGAATTAGGGGTACTCTGGTGCTCTACAATTAATATTTGCAACTTTACAATATTTGCAGTTTCTCCTTTTGTCTCAATATCTTCTGCTCCATATTTTACACAAATCCTATCTTTAATGATATTCATTTTGTCATTTGTGGCAGTTTTTGAAGTGGATCACCCTAAAATTTTGTCGTTTGCGAGAGGGTTAAGTGGCTTCTCTGCAGTATGTATAATTTTATGCTTTTGTAATAATCTAGCACGAGAAAAACATTTTCCACAAATGTCACATTCATGAAGCTTCTCACCGGTATGTAATTTTATGTGATCATACAAACTGCTTGACCATGTAAAACATTTTCCACAAATGTCACATTTATGTGTCTTCTCACCAGAGTGAGCTTTTATATGCTCTAATAAAGTTCTTGACCGTGTAAAACATTTTCCACAAATGTCACATTTATGTGGCTTCTCACCAGAGTGAGCTCTTATATGCTCTAATAAAGTTTTTGACCGTGCAAAGCATTTTCCACAAATGTCACATTTGTATGGCTTCTCACCAGAGTGTATTCTTGAGTGACATTTTAATTGAGCCTCACATGCAAACAATTTTCCGCAAATGTCACATTTGTATGGCTTCTCACCGGTATGTATTTTTATATGATCATACAAACTGCTTGACCATGTAAAACATTTTCCACAAATGTCACATTTATGTGGCTTCTCACCAGAGTGAGCTCTTATATGATCTAATAAAGTTTTTGACCGTGCAAAGCATTTTCCACAAATGTCACATTTATGTGGCTTCTCACCAGAGTGTACTCTTGAGTGACATTTTAAGTGCGCATCACGTGCAAAACATTTTCCACAAGAGTCACATTTGTATGGCTTCTCACCGGTATGTATTTTCATATGATCATACAAACTGCTTGACCGTGTAAAACATTTTCCACAAATGTCACATTTATGTGGCTTCTCACCAGAGTGAATCATTACATGTTGATTCAAATTGCTTGAAAGTGCAAAGCATTTTCCACAAATGTCACATTTGTATGGCTTCTCACCAGAGTGTATTCTTGAGTGACATTTTAAGTGAGCCTCACATGCAAAACATTTTCCACAAGTGTCACATTTGTATGGCTTCTCACCGGTATGTATCACTGTGTGTCTCTTCTCACCAGTATGGTTTTTTTCATGCACAAGTAATGTGCTTGAGTGTGCAAAACATTTTCCACAAGTTTCACATTTATATGGCTTCTCACCAGTATGTACTATTCCATGTCTTTTCAAGTTACTGGCACATGAAAAACATTTTCCACAAATGTCACATTTATGTGGCTGCTCTTGTTTGTTTCTTCTGTAGTCTGTAATTAAAAAAGATCTTTGTTTAACCCATTAGCAGACAATAAAACTTTGGCCAGATCCCATTTGAAAGCCACTGCAGATAACAAAATAGATGTTTCTGAAGTAACGATTTGTGTATGATATAGCAAAACAAGAGCTTCGCGGAGCGGCGCATATACACCCGAGAAGAGCTTGTCAGTAAAATTGGCCATTTTTTCAATTCAAGGGCAGATAATTCAAACATGAAAAGTTATCAAAATTTTGTTTGCACAACAAGACACCAGAGAGATTCATTGTGGCTAGTTTGAATTCTGGTAGAAACTGTAGGAGTTGCGCACAGGAGAAAATGGGCATTTTTGAGAAAATGGGCATTTTTTCTTAAATTCAAGGGCAGATAATTCAAGAACGAAAACATTTATCTAAATTCCATAAGCGGTGTGCACAACTAGACACCATGGAGATTCATTGTGGCAAGTTTGATCAAATTCTGATCAAAACTGAAGGAGGAGTTGTGCACACAAGAAAATGGGCATCTTTTTAAGTCAAGGGCAGATAATTCAAGAACGAAAAGAGTTAATTGAATTCCGTAAGCAGTATGCACAACTAGACACCATGGAGATTCACTGTGGCAAGTTTGATTGAATTCCGATGAAAACTGTAGGAGGAGTTGCGCACACAAGAAATTGCTAACGGACGGACGGACAGACAGACAGACGGACGGACAGATGGACGGACAGACGGACGAGCGGGGCCATAACATAATACGACCCTTCGGGCGTATAATAAAATAGTATTGAGACAAAAGGAGAAAATGCTGAACATTAGCATTGTCTTCCTTTGCTTCAATGTTTTTCCAAACCTTTGCTAACTGGGACCTCAAAAACAGGTCTTGTTCGGAAATGGGTTAACATACCCTTTACCGGACAACAAAATTTTGGCTTTGCCCAAATTGAAAAGTTTTACAGCAGATGACAATTTCATGTTGATGAATTTTACAAATTTTTCAATTTGGAGTAAGAAAACATTGTGGAAAATGAAGAAATTGCGTGTCACAAGCAATGTCTTCATTTTCCACAATGATTCCCCCAAGCCTTTATCTTGTAGGGCATAAAAGGGCGTCATTATATGGGGATGGGTTAATTAAGCCTTTCCCAAAGGATTTATCGAAATTCGATGTTCTTACAAAGGGCAATTTCAACTGGATGAAATTTCCTTTTTGGTCTCATTGGGAAAGAAACATTATGGTAAATGAAGAAATTGCTTGTCACAAGCAATTTCTTCATTTTCCAAAAGGATGTCCTAAGCAATTCCCTTTTGGAGCATCAAAAAGTGTCAATGACTGGTAATGGCAAGATGTGTTTGTGGAACACAAATGCCCCCGAAGTGGCCAATTTTCTACCTAAATGGATGACCCTGAGCTTCTTACTAAAGATCATTGAAGGAAGACTACATACCAAATTTGAGGTTTGTATCTCTGATACTTTTGGAGGAAAAGCCAATATTAAGTTTTCATGTTAAGTTTCCATGTTAAGTTGCATGTTAAAAGTTGATAAGGGTTACAGGATGACCTTAAGGAAGGTAAAATGGCTTGGAGCAGATGAATGTAGGACGTTTTGGCCACGGACGTTTTGGCCAGGACGTTTTGGCTACGGATGTTTTGGCCACAATATTATTCAAGATAGGACCTTTTGGCCAAATATGAATTAAATTGAAATATTAATAATTGAGACCATTCATTCTTATTTTTTTCTTCAAATATCATTTTATTATCAAACAAGAGCTGTCCGAAGACAGCGCTCTCGACTTTCTAAGTTGCTTAGTATAAAGGGGGCATAACTCCAAATATAGTGGACCCAGGGTCATGGGCCCTGATAGTAAGGTAGAGGGTGTGATGGTGAATAAGTATTCCAAGTTTGGGTTGAATCCCTTTGATAGTATGGAAGTTATTGATGATTGAAAAAACTTTAACCTTTGTTGCAACGCCGACGCCAACGCCAACGCCAATGCCGACGCCCGGGTGACAGTATAAGCTCTCATTTTCTTTGAAAAAGTCGAGCTAAAAATGCCTAAAAGTACAACTATGACAACTATAAGATAAATTAAATGTTTCAAATCCTTTTTTCCTTAAGAATTTTTTTTGGCCAAAAAATCCTACCTTGTAAAATATTGTGGCCAAAACGTCCGTGGCCAAAACAACCGTCCACCGGAGCAGATAGATATCATTGAAAGGAAGTTACATACCAAATATGAGTCTTATATGTGGAATACTTTGGGAGAAAATGCCAATGTTAAGTTTTCATGTTAAGTTTCAATGTTAAATTACTAGGGATGGGAACGAATACCAAAATCAATATTCACATATTCGTTTTAGATATTCGAATATATTCGAATATTCGTTTTGGGATTTGACTTAAAATGCATCGACAGGTATACAGTATGGAAGAAACCTTTATACAAACTTGTTTAATTTGCGAACTAAGCAAAACGTCCTATATTCTTAGTGTGTCACATTAATCTGTTTGATTCCAATCTTTAATTGCTGTACGAGAACAACTTCTTTAAAACACAATATTCAGTTTTTACTGACGAGCATTTTCCCTTCGTGGCTTCAAAATCAAAGTGCAAAATGTTGCTTGTAAAGGGAAGGGTGAAAGAAGAAAACCTGATTGCAACCCTTCTTTCTTTAATTCTTAGTTTTTATTTCCTTTATTCGACAGAAGCTTATATTTGTATTTGGTTTTGATGTTAAAGGGTTATTTAAAGAACATGATTATTTAGGAGAAATCTAAATTCTGATTGGCTAATACAACTGAGCCAATGAAATAATAATGTTAATTCTTTGAGGTGCTAGAATTATCGGGTTATGGGTGATATATATCTGTCACAAAAGGATAAGCCAAGTACATAATTATATCGTCTTGACAGGTGTCAAAACAATTGCAATGACTGCAAATAAGATGCAGTCATCTCCAAATTCGGGGATTGCTATTTTTTCCACCAAGTCTTTTTCTTATTTATAACAAAAATCAAAATAGATAATTTTTCACTATGAAAAACGAATATTCGAATACCAGATTTGCGTTCGAATATTCGCAGGAAAAACGAATATTCCAATATTTGAATATTCGTTCCCATCCCTATAAATTACATATAAAGGGCTGATAAGGGTTTAAATGTGACCTTCCTCAAGGTCATATTTCATGAAATAAATAGAGATCATTGAAAGAAGTTTACAAGCCAAATTTGAGCTTTGTATGTGAAATACTTTTGCAGAAAAGGCCAATGTTAAATTATCATGTTAAGTTTCAATGTTAAGTTGCATATTAAGGGTTTATGAGGGTTCCTTGAGAAAGTCATATTGCATGGAACAGATAGATATCATTGAAAGAAGTTTACAGACCAAATTTGAGCTTTGTATGTGGAATTCTTTTGGAGAAAAGGCCAATGATAAGTTTTTACGTTAAGTTTTGGACTGATAGATGGACAGACAGACCGACCGACAGACAGATGGACTGACAGACAGATGGACCGACAGACAGACAGACATCAGTACAACAATATGCCCATAAAAAAAGCAAATGTTGGAAATCATGAGCAAGCTATTCTGAACAGACACTTTTGTTGTCTTATTTTTGGGGGAGGAGCAAATATTCCTTATAATAAACAAATTTAGATTTAAATATGAAAAAATAAATCTATGGAAATGCTTTATGAAAGAGAGGTTAATTGTCATCCTTTATCCATCCTCAGACACCCTGGGGTCTGCTACGCTACATGACCCCTGGGGCAATTGGCTAGTAAAACTTTGAATTACCGTTTCCCAAATGCCGCCATATCATTTGGTTCCATCATTATTTTATGATGGCAGAGTAAGTAGACCAATAAAACTGGTTGATACAATCGACAACCTCAAAACAGTGATTACGTCAGAGGTACGTAATTTAATCCTGATTCAGGGTAGAAAAATGCATAGGAGATTGACGAATCACTTCAGGTTAGATGTCAATATAGAGGATTACTATCGTTTAGCATGTGAAAAATTTTGTGCTTCGAGAGAGTTAAAAAAACTTCCAAAAAGAAACTCTCCAAGTCTTTCTATTTTAAAGTCATATACGATGTCAGCAATTTGTAATTTTTATTTCAGTGTCGCACAAATTACAATTTACCATAGGAGCAGCCATCTTGGTTGTTATTGACAATGCATTGAGAGTCATTATTTGATTTGGCTAATTCAAAGTTTTACTAGCTAATTGCCCCAGGGGTCATAAAGCTTAGCAGATCCCAGGGTATCTGAGGATGCCAATTTCCTATCTATCTGTGTTTCTGTATATGTCCATCAGTTTTGCATAAAATTCTTTATCTAACATTGCTCACAGGTGTGCAACAGTGCGTACCCTTCGGAATCTGTCAATTTCAAAATGGTTGTAAACATAGATGGCATAACATTGTATTGCAACCCAAAGAAGGTATAGAATCAGATGAATAAAATTATGAGTCTGTATTATCTTTTGTTTTAAAGTTCTCCTAAATTTTTATATCAGGGTTTTAATTAAGAGGCGGGGGACTGGGATTTCCCCCCTCCTATTTTACTGAATTGGAGTAAAATCTGCCCAGCTACTTTTGAAATTATTGCATGAAGTTAGGGAAACAAAGAAAATGACTCTACTACTTTAGCTTGAGTCCCAAATTTGTCAAAATGTTATTGAAGCCCCTGAGGTATGTCAAAACCAGGTAATATTGGGAAAGACTATTATTGCAGAAGGAAAATAAGGAAGAAGTCCTAGACGCAGCCTGAAATTGAGAAACAGACAAAAAGGTCCCTAGGGATTATCCAAGGGAGTTCACATGTGAAGTTTCATTGAATTTTGTCCAAGGGTTGCTGAGATCTTGTTGTGGTGAGCGACTGTATGCTCCCCCCCAAATTTTTCGGGAGCATAACAAATCTGTTCAGCGTGATAATCTACGATAAGTCTTTATATATTGAATTTGGCCAAAACGTCCATTTTTCATATAAGGCTGGCAAAACGTCCTGGCCAAAACATCTGTGGTCTAAACGTCAGTCCTCCAGAAAACGGACTCCTATTTGTATGTTCAAATCCCCTTCACAGAAATCCTGGATCCACAAAAGTCTGGGTCCCCAATAAAAGATCTTGTATCTATTTAGGAAAGGATTTTTATTTTGCATCAACTACCGAGATAGAAAAATGTAGAAACAGACAAACAGAGATCTGTTTCTTTTAGGTCAGGAAAAACAAGATTCGTTTTTGAAGCACTAATGCCTTGGAAAATGCTTATGTTAGATTTTCACTTAGATTTTCTGAATGACAGACAAACGAATAGACAGATTGACAAGACAGACAGACAGTAAGATAGACAGGCTGAAAGACAGATGGAACACATGTAAAACAATACGACCCTGATCTTTTGATACAGGTGGGGGGAGGGGATATAAAAATATGCAAATGTTCATACTCTCATTCTCCTGGTCTCCTCTTCTGCCAGCCATCTCACTCTCGAGCACCTTGTCATGATCAACCTGCAAGTCAGATAACAAGAGCGGTCAGAGGATATTAACCCTTTCCCAAACGACAAATTTTTGGCCTGTCCTATTTAAAAGTTGCTGTAGTTTTCCCAAGCCTTCTCTTACAAAGACGTCAAAACCAGGTCTTGTTTGGGGAAGGGTTAACCCTTTAACAAACAGCAAAAAAATTAAAATGCTCCCACATAAAAGCTTCTGCAGACAACAAAATTGATGTTGACATGATAGAATATGGTGTACGGATTGTCTTGAAAATTCATGGACACATACTTTATTTTGCTTCAGAATACTTTTTCATGAAAACATCAATATTGCATGCAAGCTTAACATCTATTAAGTACTCCTCTGTCGAAAAGAAAAAAAATTAAAATGCAATTATTTTGCAATAGGACCTTTAACAACCCCACATAGGGGTACCCAGAGCATGTCGAAATTTCTGCTTTTCTAAATAGGATTTGATGTATGAAAATTTGGAAAACAGACTGGTAAATGTATAAAAATGTAACGTCACATTCCTACTACACATTATTTTTCTTTCAGCATTGTTACGTTAAAAATTGATATTTTCGGGATAATTCACAGAAATTTGATATGGAAGGAAATCTGCCAGAAATGATGACGTCGGACGTTTGGACGGAGCAGCGGGTTTTTGTAAAATTTTGCTTGGAACTAGGAAAAAGTCTCGAGAAACCGAGGAATTTGTTCGTTCTTCCATGAAGTGGAAGTATGTCGCATTATCTGGTTAAGTTTACATGTATTGAATATTTTCTCTCCATTCAGGTCCTCGACAAGACCCAATTCAAGCGATTAGGAAGAAATGGCCAGCACTATCAGAAAATTTGGAAAATGTTATTCTGCATCAAGTTAATGCCCCTGCGCATACAACAACAAAAACATTGAGTTAGAAATCCAAATTGTAAGGATTGGAAACTCTGTTGAGCCCTCCATATGGCCCAGACTTAGCGCCAATGGAATGTGCCATGTTTCTTCAAATAAAGTCACAGCTACGAGATCAAATATTAAGACATTACTGAACATTTCTCAATGTACATTGAGATAAAACGCATTAATTGCATTGTCAAATATGGGAAGACAAACTAGAACTGTCACAGAATGTGACTTGATACCCCCACACAAGCTTTCACCGCAACAAAGGGCAACAAGAGCTTCGCAGAGCGGCGCATATACGCCCGAGAGGGGCTTGTCAGTAAAATTGGCCATTTTTTTCAATGCAAGGGCAGATAATTCAAACATGAAAAGTTATCAAAATTTTGTATGCACAACAAGACACCATAGAGATTCATTGTTGCTAGTTTGATTAAATTCTGGTTGAAACTGTAGGAATTGCGCAAAGGAGAAAATGGGCATTTTTTCTAAAATTCTAGGGCAGATAATTCAAGAACGAAAACAGTTATCTAAATTCCGTAAGCAGTGTGCACAACTAAACACCATGGAGATTCATTGTGGCAGGTTTGATCAAATTCTGATCAAAACTGTAGGAGGAGTTCCGCACACAAGAAATTGGGCATTTTTTTTAATTCAAGGGCAGATAATTCAAGAACGAAAAGAGTTAATTGAATTCCGTAAGCGGCATGCACAACTAGACACCATGGAGATTCATTGTGGCAAGTTTGATTGATTTCCGATCAAAACTGTAGGAGGAGTTGCACACACAAGAAATTGCTAACGGACGGACAGGCAGACGGACAAGCGGGGCTATAACATAATACGACCCTTCGGGCATATAATAATAATAAGTGTATCAAGTTTGAAGTTGCTAGCACATATGGTTCAGAAGATATGTTCTGCACAAAAATGCTAGTAGGTAAAAAACAACAAAGGGCAATAACTCAAAATGTAGGTGTGGCAGAGTAACAGTTGTTTTACATGACACTTTCCCACAAAAAGATCTATAAGTGTAGCAAGTTTGAAGTTCTAGCACTTATAGTTTAGAAGATATGTTCCGGACAAAAATGCATGGGTAAAAACAGCAAAGGGCAATAATTCAAAATGTAGCCATGGCAGAGTAACAATTGATGTACATGACACTTCCACACAATGAGATCTATAAGTGCACCAAGTTTGAAGTTGCTATCACTTGCGGTTTAGAAGATATGTTACAGAGAAGTATTTTGTACATGGACAGACATACAGACACAGACAGACAGGTTGATTCCAGTATATCCCTTAAAACATTTGTTTTGCGGGGGTATACTAAGTCATAAATATTATAGAGATGCAAGAATGCTAAACCTTACTGTTGAAAGCATAGCTATCATACTATCTATCTATAGTTTTAGTTACCTCTGATAATCAACTGGCTTAAGTAAAAGAATTATCTCTGCCACTCCAATATTTATGGACCAATCAAAATTTCACCAATAATTTATGTAAAGAGTCACCAAAGGTATATTTCAGCCAAGTTTGGTCAAGATTGGCCAAATGGTTATTTTTTAAAGAATTATTTTGTGATTTCTCTAAGTAGGATAAGCCCTGCCCTGCCACACCCACATTTATAAACCAATAAAAATTCTTTGAACAATTTACGTAAAAGGTCACCTAAAGAACATTTCTCTAAAAAATGGCCCACTGGTTTGAGAGGAGAAAATTTTTAAAGATTTATTATCTGATTTCCCTATGTCTGATAAGCCCCGCCTTGCCACGCCCCCGTTTATTGCCAAATCAAAATTTCACTGACAATTTAATCAAGAGTCACCCATGGTACATTTCTCCCAAGTTTGGTCAAAATTGGCCCAATGGTTGATTTTTAAAGAATTATTTTGTGATTTCTTCTTAGTCCAATAAGCCCCACTCTGCCACGCCCACAATTATGGACCAATCAAAATTCTTTGAACAATTTAAGTAAAGGGTCACCCAAGGATCATTCCTCTTAAGTTTGGTCAAAATTGACCTAGTGGTTTGAGAGGAGAAGATTTTTAAAGAAAAAGTTAACGGATGCATGCACGGACAGATGCACATATACACGCACAGCATGACACAATGCCATGACAATAGCTCGCTGGCCTGTGGCCAGGAGCTAAAAAAACCCTAAAAATTCATATTTCTCTGGGCAAACTAAAAATTTTGCCTTCTCTGAAAAAAATTCAATAACAATTGCCTACTGCAGCTTAGACCGCATGCTACATCGGTGAAATGAAAGAACACAATTTAAACTTGGTTTATCATTCATTAAAAAATGTTCAGTTCAATTTCAACTTTGTTCAAATCCTAATCTAGCTCTGCGCTGGTTTATGGCAACCTTTGCTTTTATATTTCACTTTTCCCACCAAAATGTAATGTCACTATAATTATTCATATCATGTGCATCACAGATATCATGATCATTGCGACATTACGTAAAATAGGAGAAAAATATTTAGGAGTAGACTGGTAAATAGATGACAAGGAGCCAGAGAGACAAAAAGCAGAAACAAGGATTAACCCTTTCCCAAACAAGACCTGGTTTTGAAGTCCCTTACATAAAAGGCTTGGGAATACAATGAAGCAAAAGAAGAAACTGCTGATAACCATCAATTTCTCATTTTGTCTCAATATTTTCTACGAGGGGCGTTCAATTAAAAGTGGTACTAATGGTCCACCATATCTCATGGTTCTATAGAACAAGTGGTGCTTGTGGCTATTTGACGGGAAAACTATTGTCTATTCTTGGTTAAAAATTGAGGCAAATTCGTTATCTCTTTCAAAAGTTATTAAACTTTTAAGTTGGTTCAGTCATTTACACTGGCTATTTCGCTGTGCGCAAAATGGAAAATGAATTGAAGTAGGATGTACGGGGTCTACATAAAAGGTCACATAGGCTTTGATATATCTGCATCACGTGTATATAATGAACTATATCAGATTCATGGACATTCGAACATTGAACATACGCTGGTTTTTAGGAAGTTGATAAAAATTAAGATGGGTAAAACTGGCCTTAATGATGCCCACCTGTCAGGCAACCCGGGTAGAGCTAGTACCAAAGCAAATGTTGCTGTAGATTCCGACATGACCGAAGAAGACGCATGATTCAATGTGCAAGAAATAGCAGATAAAGTTGGTTTTTCATCAGGGACATGTTATTCGATTTTGACGAAAGGGTTAAAACACAGACATGTTTATGCCCATTGGGTCCCCCACCTGCTGCCTAAAGGATATAGAACCATCCATGTAAAGGTGGCAAAATATATTTGTAAATAATGCAATAAATGCAACAAATGTGGACTTTCTGAGCTTTATATATAATAATTGAACAATACTCTACTATTATGAGCACCAATGGCGTGTCATTAGCAAGCAATGGTTGCGAAAAGATCAGACCAGAGCCGTAATAGCCAAAACAAGAGCCGTCATAGATGGATTATGCTCCCCGAATAAGTGTTTGTCACAAAATAAAAATCATCATACATTAAGCCCCCTTTTCCCATGACAGATTTTTGTCACACATTACTTAAATAATATGGTCTAGAACATCTCATTTATCACAAAAGTACAAAATTTCATTAAATTCTACCCATTGGATGAAGAGAAATTGGAGAAAATCTAATTTATACATTAAGGCCCCTTTTTCCATGACGCAGCCTCAAATCAACAAACGGAGGAAAAGGTCCCTAGGGATTATCCCTGGAAGTTCACATGTGAAGTTTCGTTGAATTTGGTCCAAGGGTTGCTGAGATATGGCTGTGGACGGACAGACGGACAAATTATCATACATTAAGCCCCCTTTTCCCATGACAGATTTTTTGTACACACATTATTTATAGAATATGGTCTAGAACATCTCATTTATCACAAAAGTACAAAATTTCATTAAATTCTGCCCATTGGATGAAGAGAAATAGGAGAAAATCTAATTTTTACATTAAGGCCCCTTTTTCCATGACGCAGCCTCAAATCAACAAAACGGAGAAAGAGGTCCCTAGGGATTATCCCTGGGAGTTCACATGTGAAGTTTGATTGAATTTGGTCCAAGGGTTGCTGAGATATGGCTGTGGACGGACGGACGGATGGACACACGGACAGACACACGGACGGACGGACAGCATGGCGGCTATATGCTCCCCCGAAATTTTTTCGGGGAGCATAAAAATAAAAGCGCGACAAAAGTTTTGTACGCGGTAATTTTCAAATATAACGGGTGTATTGTTCAAATTACTGTTTCAAATAGTACCTCTATCGCCGGTCATTTATACAAGAAATGTATGACGGCAAAAGGTAAAGAAATATCACAAAAAGAGCGGGTCCAGGACCGACTAAAGAGGCATGTACCAAATCCATGACAACGGAGCTGTCCACAAGAGTCCTCTTGTTCAAGACTTCCTGAAAGAGACACATGCAGCACAGCGTCTTCATGCACCTTTATAGCCTGGCTTAAGCTCGTGTGGTGTTTTTGAGTTCTCCATGATGACGAAAAAGGCCTCTGGTCGTCGGTATAGGCCTTAATATTCAATATGCAGTGCAATTTACCAGTGTCTGCGGGGTGTTCCAAAAGAGGCCCATTTATTGGCATATAAGTAATAGATCTCAAATCTTCAGAAGTGTGTGGGTGTCAAAGAGGATTACTTCGAAGGATTGAAGAAACTTAGAATTGAATTGCGACATCACTATGGCTTATAGAACCCCAGTTCCAATATTAATTGAACGCCCCTCGTATGTCATATTTTACACAAATCCTATCTTTAATAACATCCATTTTGTCAAATGTGGCCGTTTTTGAAGTGGATCACCCTAAAATTTTGTCATTTGTGAAAGGGTTAATATCACAGTAACAACAACAACAATAATATTCGTGATCTTCACAACACCTACTGTACTATTTATCTGTTCTAGGTTCTGTTGTGCATCTTCAGGTGGAGTTGTTGACTTTTTGAGGACTGATAACTCTGTTTCTAACTTGGACTTTTCTGTCACAAGATGGTTGTATTTATCTGTCCAGGACTTCAACTCTATCTCACTAGTGTTTACCTTGAATATATATTAAACAGAGGTCATATAGGATTATCTGAAAACAGAAAGTCCCCTTCTACCAAAAATACAAATCTTTTTAAGGTAGTCAAACCCAAATGAGATTTGTGCAATATCGTCGCAAATATTTGGCTGTGGAAAGTGCCAATTCTTTCCAACTAGTAATGTGTCCGTAGAGATCAGACACCATACGAACAACTATGTCGACCGAAAAAAATCAAATGACAGGTGAATCCCATTAAGGATGGATTACCATAATAATTGATAAAGATGATCATGTTTGTGAAGAAATCTCTTAAATATGACAAAAGCTTGAATAATTATTAAACACCAAGTTATGCAGGGAGTTAAACAAGGAGCAAGATTTTAGATTTAGATAAAAATGGTCCTTAGTTCCTTAGTTCCTTGTCCAAATCATAATTATTCTTTTGATGGTTTTCTTAGATTCAATTTGAAAAATATTTATTTCACATTATCAAAGCAGGCAATGATTTTGAAAACAAATGGTCAAGCTAAAAATCTTACCAGAACCATTTACCAAACAACAAAACTTCTACTTAGACTGCTTCAATTTAAAAGCTACTTTAAACCACAACCACAATTAAATGTTGATACAGATATACAGAGTGTCCCAAAAAAAACGGAACCCTAATTCAAAGTCAAATATTTCAAAGGGTAAGCAAAAAATCTAATTTTTGAATTTGCAGTACTAAAAATACATTATGTTTGGATTTGTGTTCAAAATTTCACTTAGGAATATGCATCGGTTCAAAAGTTATAAGCAAATTAATAATGACACTAAAAAACCGATCTGACATGATATTGATTTTTGCGTCTTGTTTGTTCGTGAAAGCGCACTTACGGTCAGCTGTTGAATTCTGTACCGTTGCACATGTATGTACCGATTTTCTCAAAATTTAATATGTACAAGTTCTGTACTTTCACATTGAGTCCATAGGGTGGTTGTTTGAATTAATTTCAAATAATTATGTAATTCATTCCACATGGCGCAGTTTTAACTTTTATTTTCATAAATTTAAAGCTTGCTACGATTCCTAAAATTAGTACAGCCTTAATTTTCTTGCATAGTATACATTTCTGTGGACTATGATTTAATTCTTTTTGGTGAATTGTGTTATTTGTGTTTTGCATAAAGGTCAGTGTTAGGTCAAATGAAACCCGTAATACTTTTCAAATGAACGGTGACCGGCATGTTGGACAGAAATAAAATAAGTGATTATTATTTATGAGTCTGTGATGCACTCGGATAGTTTGTTTGTATTCATTTTAGTTACATCGCAGCTCGCAGCATTAACAGTTTATTTATTAGCAAAAAAGATGAAATGAAAATGCACTATTGTGAATACAATGTTTCAAAATCATTTTGTATTGTATTGAATATATTAACCAATTGTTTAGCGTCACTTTATTCAATGAGTGTAGGCGCACGCTGCAAAACGAAATGATCAATATCGTGTTAAAATGGTTTTCCGGGTATATTCATTTGAATGTCAATATTTTCAAAACTAATCATTATTTTTCAACCAAATTTTAAAATGCTAATAGAAAACTGTCGTTGCTATTGCATATGCAAATTTGGTGGAGAAATATTAATTGATACATGAGAAATGTACTTTCAAAAATGGGTTCCGTTTTTTTTGGGACACTCTGTAGAGCGGGTGAACGTAATTCCAAACAGCATTGAAATCAGACCAACATTTTTGACATCTCACAAATGAACTCAAATGACATGGAGACCTCTTTATTTATGACGCAAATGTCATACTCTCCCTTTCTTGCTTTTTTGGGTCTAGTTGAGATGTAGATCGCCTGGTAGATTGCAGAGAAAATGCCAATGTTAAGTTTTCGAATGACAGACAGACAGGAATATAACAGTATGCCCCAAAATCTTTCGATATGGGGGCATAAAAATAAACAAATCATAGATAGAAGCACTGAAAGTTGCATAATGCAAGACTATGATCAAATGCTCTATTTTTCTTCTGCAGTGAAAAATGATAAAGTTGTGACCCATCACGCTAAAAGGGACCTTATCCGATGTGTGAAAAATATTGACCCTAGTCAGTCTGCGCAGTCCGCGCAGCCAGACTAGGGCCAATTCTTTTCACTTTTATGTAATTTTCTAATTCCGGCGTGTTTTCCCTATCTTAGTATATGTTCATTTTTCGCATACGGAATCTGGTTGACCTGTGCAGTCTGACAAATTTGTCAAAATTGGGATTTTTGTAGTTCAGATAAGGTCCCTTTTAGCGTGCCGGGTCACAGTTGTATTGGTACCTGTGCTGTAAGTTGATCTATTTTGATCTGTTTTATGTCCTCATCCTCCTGTAGTCTGTTATAGGTCAGGTCTAACTCACTCTGTACATCCTGCAAAATCCAAAAAAAAGAACTAAATACAAAGTAATATTATGATACTATAAATAGTAACATTTTCGGCTAGAATCGGTCAGATATCGGGTGGGCCGAAAAAGCTATATCCACATGAATCCTTAGCAGCGGGCAGATATGCGATATCTGCCCGCTGCTAAGGAATTTATTCCAAAAAATATAGGTACAGATCTTTTGCACATGCCTTTCCGTGACGAAAAACGTCAATGACGTTGTTGTTTACAAAAATGGCTGCTGTCGTAACGTTCTCTGTCTTCACTTCAAGTGTGATTTTTGTAATAAATTAATGATATTGAGTTTATTTCAACTGGAACAACTGTGGAAATCTTATTTAACCCTTTCCCGAACAAGACCTGGTTTTGACGTCCCTGATAGAATAGACTTGGGAGAACATTGAAACAAAAGAAGAAACTGCTGACGGTCAGCAGTTTCTCCTTTTGTCTCAATATTTTCCTTGCTATATTACACACCAATTTTATCTTCCTCAGCATCTGTTTTGTGGTCTGCAGCATATTTCAAATGGGACCACCCTAAAATTTCATCATTTGGGAAAGGGTTAAAGGTAATATTTATTCATTGAAGGAAGTTTTTTGTAACAGAAAGATTGTAATATACAGATTATTGCACGGCATTTTGGGGCCGGAGGGTGATGTCAGCCCTTACCTCAATATCTGCCTTCGGTCTAAAGACCTTGGGGCAGATATCACGGTTGCTGGCCGATATCACCCTCCGGCCCTCATCTGCCGTGTAATAATCTCTAATTACTTTGTACCAATCAACATCACTTCAACATTTTCAACATATACAAGAGGACCATGATGACCCTAAATCGCTCACCTGAACCAAGACTGATGCACAGTAATGTTAAGGTCAATTAATATAAAGTTATGACTTAAAGACTGGAAACAAATTTATGGTCACCAAAATTGTATCACTATTTGTGGTTGTAAGAGTAAAAATAAAGTCAAGAACGACAATATTTTTCAAATTGAAGGGTAGATAATTCAGCAACTTCTTGTCTAGTTACACTGAAATTGAATATCGTTTAACCCTTTCCCAAATGACAAAATTTTAGGGTGATCCACTTCAAAAACTGCCACAAAAGACAAAATGGATGTCATTAAAGATAGGATTTGTGTAAAATATGGCACAGAAAATATTAAGACAAAAGGAGAAACTGCTGGTTATCAGCAGTTTCTTCTTTTGTTTCAATATTTTCCAAAGCCTTTTCTAATTGGGACGTCAAAACCAGGTCTTGTTTGTGAAAGGGTTAAGATCTTATGTTGACAACATCATGTCCAATTTTTGTCTTCATTGGTCATTATTTGTGTTTGTAAGAGTAAAAACCAAGTCGAAAACAGCAATTTTGTCAAATTCAAGGGCAAATAACTCATGACTTTCTGATCTAATCAGACCAAAATTCAAACTCATATTAGATCTTATGGTCCCCAACTTGTTAAAGTTTTGTTTTGATTAGTCAATAATTGTAGATGCTAAGAGTGTACACAAGGTCCAAAACAGTCAAAAACAGAATTTTTGTCAAATTCAAGGGCACATAACTCATGACTTCAAGATCTGATCAGAATGAAAATCAAACTCATGTAAGATCTTATGGCCCAACTTTTTGTCCAAGTTTTGTATTGAATTGTCAATATTTGGAGATTCTAGAGTGTTAACAAAGTCAAAAGTAGCTATTTTTGACATTCAAAGGCACATAACTCCCGACTTCCTGGTCTGATCTAAGCCAAAATCGAACTTGTCCCAGAACCTATAGTCATACACGTTTTGACTAAGTTTGGTTAAGATCGGTAAATATTTGTGGATGCTAGAGTGTCAACAACAAATCATGGACAGACGGACAGATGAACGGACGACAGACAAAAAGCGACCACAATAGCTCACCTTGAGCACTTCTTGCTCAGGTGAGCTTAAAACAGACAAAAATTATTCAATCCTGTCTCAAACAAGACCTGTTTTTGATGTCCCTGATACATAAGAGTTGAGAAAACATGGAGACAAAACAAGAAAAAGCCGATAGTAAGCAATTCTCTTTTTGTCTTAATATTTTCTGTGCTATTATCTCATTTTGATTTTCATCAAATTTGTTTTCTGCAGCAGCTTTGCAAACCAAACAGCCTCAATATTAGTCATTTAGGCAAGGGTAAATATTCATAAGAATCTGACCATTCCCTTAACCCTTTCCCAAACAAGACCTGGTTTTGACGTCCCTCATAGAAATGGCTTGGGAAAACATTAAGACAAAAGAAGAAAATGCTGATAACCAGCAGTTTCTCCTTTTGTCTCAATATTTTCCATGCTATATTGTACACAAATTCCATCTTAAACAAGGTCCATTTGTCGTCTTCAGTAGCTTTTGAAATGAAACTTTTGAAATTTTGCCGTTTGGGAAAGGGTTAATTCCAAAAGTGAATAACCGCAGTGTTTGAAATGATATCATTCCAGCATTCTATAACTATCATTGTTGAGAAAGAAAAGTTGAAGAACACTACCACGGTGTGTCACATGACTCAGAATTTCCAATAATCTTCAATATCTTTTTTAATACTTGACCAATTTGAATTCGGTTTGAAGCAGAGAAGGTGGGAAAATGCCAGGAATAAGCTGGACGTGTTGGATTTTTGAAAAATCAACTGATAAAAAAGTTATTGAAGATAAACCAAAATTTTGGTTTATTTTCAATAACTTTTTTAACAGTTGATTTTTCAAAAAATCAACCACATCCATCTAATGCCTGACATCTGTCTTCATTCTCTGCTTCAAACCGAATTCAAATTGGTATAGTATTAAGAAATAATTGAAGATTTTCTGAAAATATTGTATCATGTGATTATCCACCGTGACTACCTGCACAGCTTTGTTTCTGGCATCTAGTTGTACTTTTACTGCAGTTAATTCTCCCTCTAGTTAGAGAGCATGGCTCTCTTATTTTATCATGCTTTAATGTACTTTAGATGTACTTTACAAACCGCACAACAAAAATAGTTCCTCCCAAACAAGACAAAAAGATCTAAATGACAAATAGAATAGTCTATGTGTCAAATGTGTCATAATATAAAATTGATGGCATGTATGATCTAAGCAAAAAATCAAGTATTAAACAAGTCTTAAATAAAAAAGAGATCTGAGTAGTAATTTGCCATTCACAATTGGGTCATACAGGTCATGCGGTCAAGTCATGTAGCCTAAATTTTGGACAGTGCAAATGGTCCAAGAATAGAATCACATTCCGCAGACAGAAATTCTACTAGTGGGTGTCTATCTGAGTGTATTTATTGTAAAGCTTGTGCTGTTTGGTGATAGTATGTTGTGTCATGGATAAAGGGGGCATTAGAGTAAATTTCCTATTAACTCATCTTCTCACACATTTATGAATGAATTGATTTGAACTTATCCTTTCCCAAACAAAACTTTGTTTTAATGTATCTATAAGAGCAAGCTTTGGAAAATATTGAGGTAAAAGAAGAAAATGGTGATATGTTTGGTGATACAATATTGCATCACAGAAAAAGAGGCTTCACTTTATTGTCAATACATTTTAACACATTCCTCCATTTATGGTTGAATTTGTAAGAAACTATGATGGACAGTTCCTCATTATGCAGCCTTTTGAATGAAGTCATGTTTTGGTGACGTTTTGGTGGGCTTTCTTTCAACTCATTACCACACAGTGACTCTTTTGGACACCCACAGGAAAATAGCCTCAGAAAATAATGTGGAAAATGAAGAAACTGCTTATGACAAGCAAATTCTTCATTTCCCACAATGTTTTCTATATACAGGGTGTTTCATAATATCTGTTACCATT
This sequence comes from Fragum sueziense, assembly GCA_963680895.1. Classification (NCBI taxonomy): domain Eukaryota; kingdom Metazoa; phylum Mollusca; class Bivalvia; order Cardiida; family Cardiidae; genus Fragum; species Fragum sueziense. The sequence goes on from OY804608.1 coordinate 7,025,248, forward strand.
ACGAATAGATATAAATCATTGACTTTACATACAATATAGTTATGTTATACACCTTTCTAAAGGGTACATAATAAAGTTTTGTGTCACGCAAAAAATAAGGGAAAATATTGAATTCATGACATCTTTTTTGACGTCATGAAATTTGGGCCGTTTTTCAAAAATGGTGCATTCCGTTGACACATGGACGAAAGCTGTCAAACAGCTTGATCAATTATTTATCGATAACTGTCATCAGATCTATGAAAAAATAATATCCTGATGATGAAAATTCAACATATATGCTTAAAGAAATCTGACTTTATCAGAAAAGATAATTTCATTCTCACAATTAAGCAGTATGGACGTCCAAAAATCCATCGGTAATAATTGACCCTTCCTTTTTGAGGACGAAAATTGTGAGGTTTAGACAACTTTAAATAGAGTTCACTATCTGCATGAAATAAAGTAGAAATATGATTTAGCATTAAGGCTAAAAGCTACAGACTTTGATACCCTTTGATTCTGGCTGGATGCTGCTGCGCCCCCACTTCAAGAGAAAATATTGTGTGTATTTGGAAAAGATTTGGGACACAGTATATTTCGTACAGATCAGATAATGTGTGGCTTTTACAATCCCAAGACCTCACTTCGCTTGAACTTCTTCTTTGATATAATCTGAACGAGCATGTACGTATAACAATGTTGCATTATCCATAAATGCATTTGAATAGCATTTCATTGTGAAAACAGAATATTCCAATGGACACGTGCAATTCGGTCGTTACAAACATTAAGAAACAGGTTGACGTCGTTTTGCAACATGGATGACGTCATCTAGAATGCTTTGTCAAAAAACTGTACTTTTTAATGGGGTTGAATCGGTATCAATCCTGAATGCAAATATACCATTGTTATATGTCAAATAAAACTTTATTATGTCTATTTTTGCATTCTACATTTCATTTATATTTACATTTCTTGGTTAAAATATACTGCAGATTCGAAATGGTAACACATATTATGAAACACCCTGTAGAAAGACAGAAACATGTAAAATTTCATTCAGTTAAAATTGTCGTCTGCAACATCTTTGGATTCGGGACAGTCTAAAATTTTGCCGTTGGATTAAAATATTTTGTTAATACAGCTCCACCTATATTCATGGATTGTTTTGCATGAATTATGTTACCATGCAATATTGTCACAAGATTTCATGTTGTGTCAAACATGCTCTCTAACAGTACTTTCAGTACTTTGATTTTTCATTGTTGCCTGTTAGCTGTGCTACTTTCCCTTCCAAACTGGCGATCTCTTGTTTGAGCGATTGGAAACCATCACCTGTAAAAACGTATGAGCCAGAATCTGGAAAAAGGTCCCTTATAGCATTTGAGACAGCCATGTTTCAAGCTCAACCACAACGTTTTTCCAAAGTCATTATCCTGCATGGAGTCAAAAGGACACTGACTCATTGTAAGGGAATGGGTTAAAACTTTTGAGAACATCATAAAAACAGATCAACCTGTTCATATGCACAGCCTGATCTGCATCCATGTTGTTCTTCATAACATGTATCATCTCTAAGAGAATGTCATGGATCTGTATCAGACTTTAAAGCTGGAGGGTAACAGATGGTCTAATTGCAAAAAATGAATTTTTTTGAAAAAATATACAAAACTTTTGTGTTGACCACCTCAGAATGGTTTATAATATGCAATTCAGACAGAGATTGAGCCGAAATTATAAGAGAGATAGCCGAATTTAGGGAGAATCCAAACCCAAATTTAACTCCGTCACAGATGCAGTTGAATTTATTTTTTAACTGTCACGCATGCGCATACAGCGCGGACCATGATTCAAACGAGATTCATACTTGAATTTAAATATGACGTCATCATGTATGTTGTGACGTCATTTAAGAAAGTCGCATGTCCTACTGTTTTGACCTACTTTCGACATCGCTTCATGAATTTGGTATCAAATTGCGAAAAAATGAGTCGTTGCTTAAATAATTTGTCGTAATCATTTAATCAGGTCATATAAAGCTTAACAAGAGTTGTCCGCGGACAACGCAGCTCGCCTATACGTCGCAAAAAAAAGTTCAAGGTCAAAGGTCAAGGTCACTGGGTCAAAGGTCATGGTCTCAAGGTCAAGGTCATTGCATGAGGTATCCATATGTCAAATATCAAGGCTCTATCTGTAATAGTGCAAGAGATATAGGCCAGGTTAAAGTTTTTTAAAGTAGGTCAAACTCCAAGGTCAAGGTCACCAGGTCAAAGGTCATGGTCCCAAATGAAAGGTCTTGGCAAGAGGTATCCATGTGTGAAGTATCAAGGCTGTATCTCAAATAGTGCCCGAGATATACCCCAGGTTAAAGTTTTTGAAGACGCGACGCCTACGCCGACGCCGAAGCCGACACTAGGGCTGTGACATTAGCTCCCCGGACATAAAGCCTCGGCTCGCTAAAAAGTGTACATTTTGTTTGTATTTGACAATTTTTGGGTCCAAATCTGGGAAATAGTAGCTTTAAGGTATACAGCCCATCATTAAGGTATACAGTCCATAATTAAGGTATACAGCCCATCATTAAAAAAACAACACTTTCTAGTTGTATGAAATGCATCAAATTACACACACTTACTAATACACTTCACATAATTTGATTCACAGTGCCAAATTTCAAGACTATGCTTCAAGAAGAAAATAATTCACAAATATCATTTTACTCTATATTCATATGCAAGGGAGATAATTTTGAACATCTTTGGCAAATATTTCCATAAGTATACATTAATTCAAAATTCTAAACAGTTCAAAATACTTACATGTATGTTTGTATTTGGAATAGAAATGTACCACACTTTAGGAATTACTGGCACTGACTTTTCAAATTTCTCCTCTGGCTCTTTAGAGCTGATGATGGGTTGCATACCTCAATCAGGCACAGCCTGAGCTGAAAACCAGAGAGTCTCAAGTGCTACAAGGTACATTTTTTTTCAGATCCCGGCTTAATTGTGCTGTGATCGGGAAAAAGTGCTTTTATAGCTTTTGACACAATCACACATCTTGATCTACATTATAATTATGAAATAATAACAAGTTTAGAGATCTTATTGCCCAATTAAACACTGATATGCGACGGACTACATGCGTAGGTAAAAGCCGAGGCTCACAGCACCGAAGTTTTTGCCTTAACAAGTAGTTCAGAGTACAGAGGTTTTAATTTGCGCAATAAAGACCTTATAACACTCTAAATAACAAAACGCTCATTTTACATTTTGTACATGTGCCATTTTGTGGAAATTCTGCCATAATCCAGTTTTCGACGTAGAAAAACAAATTGGCTTAACCCCGCAAAATCTTTTGGAATTTTGGCGGAGTTTTGTTGCTACCGTGATCGACTACAGAACCAAAAAGTCACCATCTTGCCCATCCGGTTTTCATTTGCAGTTTTATTGCCTTCAAGTTATATTCATCGTTACTTTCTGCATGAGCAAGTTTAAACAAACAATGGTTATATCAAAATATTTTTTCATGAGATTGGATATTTTGTTTCTGAGAAAAAATTCCGTCGTCATTCTTTCCCACTAGAGGTGTTGCTTCTTTGGCTTTTTAAGCATCACTAAGGGGCGGAGTAAGGCTGTGTTACACTTTTACATACACAGAGCATATTTACATAGAGTCTTTGTTGTGCAAATAAAACCCAATGCAGTTCTTCTTTCTCTATATATGGATTTTGTGGTAACATGTTATAATGCTGCAATTGTTCACCCCTATCCAAAAGAAGACCATGTTTGGCATATTTGGTCTTTCCTTAACAAGTTCCTAGTTGACAAAAGGATAAGACAAACATTGAGACAAAGAAGAAAACACTGAAAACTAGCATGTTCTAAATTTCCCTCAACATTTCTTAACCCATTCCCAAACAAGACCCTCTTTTGAAGTCCCTATGGAATAAAGCCTTGGAAAACATTGAGACAAAAGTAGAAACTGCTGATAACCAGCAGTTTCTCCTTTTGTCTCAATATTTTCTGGGCTAAATTGTACATAAATCATTCCATTTTTACTTCATTTTTGTCGACCAAAGATGCTTTTTAACAGGACCACCCTAAACTTTTGTCATTTGGGAAAGGGTTAAGCTATATAATATCATACATAAATCTTATCATATTCAACATCAATCTAGACATCTGAAGAATCACGGTTTATAATCATGTGATGCAACAATTTAAGAAATCTTCAATAATTTTGTTAATACTGGACCGATTTGAAGCAGAGAATGTGGACAGACGTCACACATTAGATAGACGTGGTTGATTTTTGAAAAATCAACTGATAAGAAAGTTATTGAAGATAACCCAAAATTTTGGTTTATCTTCAATAACTTTTTTTAAGTTGATTTTTCAAAAATTCAACACGCCCAGCTTATTCCTGGCATTTTCCCACATTCTCTGCTTCAAACTGAATTCCAATTGGTCAAGTATTAAGAAAGATATTGAAGATTATCGGAAATTTTGAGTCACATGGTTTTACACCGTGAGAATCTTTCAAGTAAGTAATTTTTTTGTCATCAAAGAAAGGGTAATACAAGATGTGTTTGTGAAACACAAAGGCCCCTGCAACGGTATGATATTAGAGACGGACGGACATACAGACGGAGGTACTGACAGACACAAGTAAAACAATATACCCCGATCTTTCAATACGGGGGCATTAAAATTCTGTGTTGAAAATGATCATTACCAGCGGAAAGATACCCGTGTTCAGCAACCTCTCCCTCCATCAGACTGACAGTTTTGCGTAATGTTTCGTTCTCTGCACGCACAGCTTCCAACATATCTTCAGCAGCTTTTAATCGAGCAAAAACATCATGGTGTTCTTGTACAACACCACTTAATTGTCTATAAAGAGAAAAGGTTTATTACAATTACAAAATAACATTAAAATATTATTTAGAGCATCACTAAAAGAAATACTGCATTTTGAAAAGCCAAAAAAATCAAAGTACTGAAAGTACTGTTGGGAAGCAAATTTGTTAATAATGTACAATGTAGGCCTATCCAGAAGTAGATTACTTTGATTAGGTACTTTGATTATCCATTTGAATACCTTGAATACTTTGATTCCATGCTGGTGATGTTGAATCTATTTTTAGCACAAGTTGACAACCTTTATGTGTATACTAGTACTAACCAATCAATGGACGCGGTTTGCCAGGTACTACCAGTTGTAAATACATAGCATACACGCTACGGTTTATCAGTGTGTAAATTGTCTATTTATAGCTTTGAGCCTTTGAATATATTTCATAGTTCAGTAAACTTGACTGACCCTGATTTACAAGGAAGATCATTGGACTGATCTTTGAACCATAATAAAGCAAATTACTACGTTATACAAAACTAGAGAAGAATATAAAAATAGATTGTATTTTCTTGTTACAGAATCTCAGGGATACAAGCCACTCAGAATCCAAGTTAAAGAGTATGGAGGAGGAAACGGGGGACAGAAAGGCTCGAATGGTTACCACAGATGACACTTATAAACAGTGAGTTAGCAGTTAACCCTTTCCCAAATGACAAAATTTTTTGGTGAAATTGTTAAAAAAGGACAAAATGGATGTGATTTTAAAGATAGGATTTGTGTGAAATATGGCACAGAAAACATTGAGACAAAAGGAGAAACTGCTGGTTATCAGCAATTTCTTCTTTTGTTTCAATGTTTTCACAAGCCTATTTTCTCTGGGAGGTCAATCCAGGTGTTGTTAGTTTTCTAGCTAATTTCAAAATGGAACAAGATATGTTTGTGAAACACCAATGCCCCGAAATGGCCATTTTTCTGAAATGTTAAGTTTTTTGTGTAAAGGGTTGATAAGGTTTAACAGATGACCTTGAGGAAGGTCAAAATACATGGAACAGATAGGTTTCATTGAAAGGAAGCTGCATACCAAATTTGAGCTTTGTATGTCAAATACTTTTGGAGAAAAGGCAAATGGTAAGTTTTCAAACAGACAGATAGATGGACAGATGGACGGATGGACAGACAGACACAAGTAAAACAAGAGACCCCGATCTTTTGATACGGGGGCATAAAAATCAATTATAAACTTATTACACTCAAGATCTTGAAAAAAAGGTTCTGTATGGCACTTGAGACCAACATGGATCCAGATTAGCCTAAGTATATGCGCAGTCTGATCAAGATCCATTGCAGTTCCCTAAAAGAACCTGCATCACTAGAGCTAGCTACAAGAAAGCAACAAGTATTCTGATCAGGCTGCTTAAATGTACAGGCTTATCTTCATCTTAGTTTTGATGTCCCCAAGAAAATAAGATGAAGAAGATATTGCGACAAAGGAAAGAAATGCTGAAAAGAAGCAATGTGATCAGGTGTCTCAGAAGAAAATCTTGCTGAACAAATTCTTAATATGTGTATGCAGAAAAAAAAGGTTAACAAGTTTAAAGATTTACTTGAAATAACCCTTTTCCAAACAAGACCTAGTTTTGACATCCTTAATAGAACAGGCTTGAGAAAAAATTGAAACAAAAGAAGAAACTGCTGGTAACAAGCAGTTTCTCCTTTTGTCTCAATATTTTCTGTGTCATATTTTACACAAATTATGTCTTTATGATCATCATTTGTTGTCTGCAGCAGCTTTCAAATTGAATCACCCTAAAATTTTGTCGTTTAGGAAAGGCTTAATCAATTGCAACATTAATGGTCAATTGTGAGCACAACAAGAATCATGCATAAAAGTAATCATTATCAAAGAGGTAATTGGGTCATCACCATGGATGAGTACCAATAACATAGAGTTTGTAGAACAATAAATGAAATATTTCATTTTGAAAAGTGTTAACCCCTTCCTATCTAGAGCTCTGTCTCACCTTCATGGTTTCAGCTCTTTGTGAATTATGACTATCATGCGGTATGTCATACTTGTGTTTGTCTGATGTCAACATAGACTCGTCAAGTGGCAGAGCAATTCGTAATTTCTTGTTTTCTTCTCGCAGCTGTTTTACCTGGTGATCAAGGTTTTTGTTTTTCTCTTCCTCTCTTTTTAATTGTATTTTCAGATCTTTTTCAGCAGCCTACAGAGAAAGGAATTCAAATTAACTAAATTAATTAAGGTGAAATGCTGTACATGAATAGCCAAATGATGAAATATAACTCCTCAGCTTTTCTGCTAAATTGACCAAATGCCTGCTGGCAATCAAAACCGTCCATTGGCCAAATGCCACACCCCCATTGTTTGTCTTAAATTCTTTGTTGCATGTGATACTGTATCGATCTATCGACTGACAATCAAGACAATCAACATGCCAATGTTCTCCATTGTTTGTCCTAGATTCTACATTGGGCGGAGCAATCTATTGATTGGTGTTTGGTCAATTCTTAGCCAAGGCACAGCCAAAGTTTTCATGTTAAATTTGTAAAGGCGGTTAGAAAAGCAAAATGCAAAAATATTTTTACCATTTCCCAGACAATTCCTCATTTAGGAAACTTGAACCAAAAAAGAAAATGAAGATCTTTTTCTTCCTTTTGTTTCAATATCTACTTTTAACAATTCCTATATTTATCAACACCCATTTTTTTCATTAAGCAGCATTCAAATTAGCCCTGCTGTGCCAAACCCACGTTTTTTGACGAATCAAAAATCTGCGTTTTAAGACAGGTCATCCAAGAAACATTCCCGCCAAGTTTGGTTCTAATTGGCCCAATGATTAGGAGAAGAAGAGTTTTGAAGAATTTTCTAATGATTTCTCTTGGCCGTACAAGCTACGCCCTGCCAGGCCCACATTTTTTGACAAAACTAAAAATTATGAACAAATGTTGAAAAGGGTCACTCAAGGAACATTTCTGCCATGTTTGGTTCCAATTGGCCCAATGGCAGATTTTTAAAGAATTTTCTTAGGATTTCTCATAGTCCGATAAGCCCTGCCCTGCCAGGCCAACATTTTTTGACGAATCAAAAAACTGCGAAAAAGTTTTGAGAAGGGTCACTCAAGGAACATTCCTGCCAAGTTTGGTAAAAATTGGCCCATTGGTTTAGGAGTAGAAGATGTTTGAATAAATTGTTGACAGACGGACGGACAGACAGACAGATGGAAAAACGGATGGACGATGAGTGACCACAATAGCTCACCTCGAGCACTTTGTGCTCAGGTGAGCTAAAAAAAAACCCAATTTTTTTTCTATAGGGGATTTTAAAACCAGGTCTTCTTTGGGAAAGAGCTTAGCACTAAGATTCATTTTATATCGAGGAAAAATCTCTCATCACAAAATTGTGTGATGGTGCTACACACCAAGCTTGACAATGTACCAGGCATAACTTAGGATGGAATTAGTAACTAAATGAAAGGAGAAACTCTTGAAAAAGGCAAAATTTGCCAAAATATTGAATTGAGTATTTTATAAAAGTGTTTTATTGTATTCCCTGAGAAATAATATCGTGATTAAATGAAAAGAAACAAACAAATCCACCAACCTGTTGCTGCTCAAATCCTGCAACTCTCTCTAACAACTGAGCGTTCTCGTGTTCAAGTTTCCGTTGTGCGCGACTGTGACTGTCCAAATCAAGCTGTTGTTGTTGTACATTCTTCTGAAGTTTGGTTCTCTCCGTCACCATAGAGTCGACAGTCTGATTTACCTGAAATAGGATTGATAGGTCAATAATGATGATTTTGACTAATTTGACATTTGTGCGTGTGTGATACAAAAATAACCCCATATTAAAATACCTCGGGTATATTGTTTCACTGTTCTACTACAAATCTATCAGAAGTTATCGGAACATAACTGTAACGGATTGGTTAATCCGTGTCAATTACGGTACGATTGTCCGGTGTGAATAACTGTTCGGTTGTACGGTGTGAATTTAACTAATCACCTTTGGTACTTTGATTTCTGGCTGGTTACCGTCTTCACAGACTTTTGACCATTCTTCGCAAATTATTGGGTAACCAACCGGTCAATGAGGTCATTTCCGATGCACGCGGTAGAGAAAGAACACATTTTCAAGACGCAATTTGTTTGTATCCTCCAACGCAATGGAGATCACGAGTCGTAAGTGTCTCAACTAAAGGAAAAGTACACATAATCCATTTGTATTCATTTAATCATCAAGAGTATGATGCGCTATGTATTTATTCCAATGTCAAAACAAGTTTAGAAACAGGCAGTCAGTTCAATGTCTTTGAATCTACGATTTTAGCATTTCATTCTGTTCATGTAGAAATCTATGATATAATAGAGCCAGTGTAGCCACTGATCAGCATGCATATAAGATGCAGGCTGATCAGGATCGACACTGTCTTTCTGTCTATTTTCAAGTGAAGTCTCTATTCATTTCATGTCATTGGAGATGAAGCGTTTTTAGGGGGGTTAAACCAGAGATACTTCATTATAGACTAGTCACAGTTCTTGTCATTTTATCAGAAGCAATTGATGGTTTGCAACCATTTCAGTAACTCTTTTTAAAGTTAAGCAAATACTTTCCAAGATGCTGTTCAGCAGGGGACATAACTCGTTTAGACTAAGCATTGTTCTGAAAGGGTTGTCTCCCCTGTTGCACTAATATTTTGTGGACTTTTATTGAGACTATGTCAATTCTACTTTCAGTTTTACAATGTCAGACGAGTTGAGAATTAAAGCAGTAAATTCAAGAGATTCGTCCATTGTTATCTGTCCGTAACGCATTGAAGCGGAACAATAACCTTTTGATATAAGGCCATGAACATAAGCATACCTCTTCAAGCAGATTTCTCAGTGCTGAATTATACTCAAAATACAATCTTTATCAACATGCATTTCATCATCTACATCACCTTTCAAGATGGAACAGTCCATTTTTTATCATCTGAGAAAGAGTCAACATACCTCTTCCAGCAGATTTTCTTTGTCTTTTATAAGTTTATCCTTCTCCCTTTGTTGTTCTTGAAGTTGATCTTTCAATGTTTCTAACTCTCGCTGTAAACTATTCGCCGTTTTGGTAAGCTCCTCATCTTTGTCGTTGATAATGCTACGTAACCGCTCAACCTCATCTTCTGCTTGTTTTCTGAAACATGAGAAAATTTAATAGCTACTATCACCCAAACAATGAAAAAATTTGAACAAGGGGCCAGTTTCATGAAAACATCTAACATGTAGTTTTTGCCAGGCTTTTTACCCAGGTCCCGACTCATGCCTTTCTCAAACACAAACAAGGTGTAAAACTGTCACAAGATATGCCGGTCACACTGCTTGATGTCAATTGAGGGCAAGATGGTTAAAATTTCATGGTCATAGCTATTATGCTTTCAGACATATGCTCCGGACAATAAACACTTTTAGACATCAGCATGAAAAAACAACAAAGGGAAATAACTAAAGAATTAAGTCAGGTGGATGTATGGTTCTTGTGTACTGCACTGCCACTTGATGAGATCTATCCACCCATGAAGTTACATGATCATAGCTGTTAAACGTTGAGAGATATACTCCAGACAAGACTCAAACTTGAAAAACAACAAATGAAAATAACTCAGAAAATAAGCAAAGCAGAATAACAGCTCCCAACTCTGACTCTGGCTCAATGTTTTCCCAGGCCTTTTTCACCAGAAACCTCAAAACACAGACTTCTTAATTTATGACAAAGATGAAAACACAACTCACATTTTTTTCTTATAACTGATATTCTCATTTGTCAATTCTGCTACACTGTCTTTTAATCTCAATGCATCATCTTTTATACTTTCCTTGTCTCTGATTTTCTTTCTTTCACTCTGAAAAAACGTTATAAAAACATATATGAGCCGGGATCTGGAAAAACGTCCCTTATAGCATTTCTAAAAATTGAGTTGCAAGATAAGCCTGTTGTCAAATACCGTCAAATTTGCATCCACGCTGCTCTCTTTAAGTTACTACAGGTCACGAAGAAGCTATTAGAGAACAACATGGATCCTGATCAGACTGTGCATATGCACAGGCTGATCTGGATCTATATTGAGCTCCAAAGCCTTAAGGGACATTTTTCCAGATCCTGGTTCAATTATATACCGTACTTATTCTAATAAATGCCCGGGCGTTTATTAGAAAAGTGATCCATAAAAAAGTTGGGGGTGGGCGTTTATTAGAGGTATTCTGATTTTGTTCGTCAAAACATGCAAATCAAATGTTAATTCATGGACTTGGAGTTAATCAAGTAAAAGTCTGCAAAGTTTCTTTTACAGGGACTGCAAAATACAATTTTTGGATGAAATACCTTCATTGTAAACAGATTGGGGGAAAGGAAATCCTCTTTTTCATTGCTTTTAGAAGTGATCTTTCTCTATGACTTACATTATTCCAATCTGGAATCGGGGGATGGGCATTTATTAGAATCACCCATTCCCGCTTAAATTGTACTTGAAATATGCATATTTTCAGCTTAGATTTGGGGGATGGGCGTTTATTAGAATAATTACAGTACATCAAAATCATTCCAAAAACATTCTCGTTAAACTCAGGATGTCAATTTTATGACGTTCTCTACTGCATTTGAAAATCAGTAAACTCTTCAAGAAATTAAACTAAGATTCCCGATCAAAATTTTGCATAAAAAAACTCAGTCAAGGATGGTTTTGTCATTGTAAATGCATTTAAAGTTATTTTATAACTTTCAGATGGTCATATTTTTGAAACTCTATTTCAAATCACACTTAGATAATTAATGTTGTCCAAAGACCAACACTGACCAGGGTTTGGTGCACTTATTGGACATTTCCGTATTTATAATCAGCCCACTAACTCAGGGGTGCATGAAATTATCAAGCATGCAGTAAAACAGCCTTAAGTCTTTCCCAATTGCAACCAACTTTTGAGGTCTTAATAAAAAAAGGCTTGGGAAAACATTGAGGCAAAAGGAGGAAATGCTTAGAATCAGCATTTTCTCATTTTTCGCACTTCATCATATTCAAATCCTAAGTTTGTTTACATCCAATTAATTGTCTGCAGCACCTTTAAAATTCTTTGCCGTATGGGAATGGATAAAAATCCTACCTCCAATTCCTTCTTAAGCTGTGCTGTAAGTTTATCGTGCTCGGCTGCAGTGTTGCGCAATACTTGCTGCAAGTTCTCATTTTCCGCCACCAATTCTTTGTTCTTATTCTGTGCAAATAAACCCACAAATCATCATGTGCAAACGTGCCACAAGCTTGAGCACAAAAAATTACTCACACAAGTGCAGTCACACACACCAAATTAACCCTCTCCCAAACAAAACCTGGTTTGAGGTTTTCAAAAAAATGGACTTGAGAAAACATTGAGGCAAACGAAGAAAATACTGATTATAAGCACTTTTTCTCCTTTTGCTTCAATGCATCTGGGAAAACATTGAGGCAAAAGAAGAAAATGCTGATGATCAGCATTTTCTCCTTTTGCCTCAATGTTTTCTCTGCTATATTATACACATACCTCATCTGTTTTAGCATCCACTTAGTGATCTGCGATTGATTTTGAATTGCAACACCCAAAATTTTGACTGTTTGTGAAAGGGTAAAAAATAAATCATCAAAATTAATAATTGTGAACCATTTCTTAAACATCCCTATTTTAGTTTTGAATGTCCTAAATTTTTCAGAAAAAACTAATTGATTTAAGATAGAAGACCCATAATGAAAAACACCACTTTCTAGCCATACGAAATGCATCAAATTACACACACTTGTAAATACACTTCATATAAGTTGATTCACCATGCCGGATTTCAAGATTGTGCTTCAAGAAGAAAATAATTTATAAATACCATTTTACTCCATATTCATATGCAAGGGAGGTAATTTTGAAAAATTTTGTCAAATATTTCATAAGTATGCATGAATTCAAAATTCTAAACCCGTACAAAATGCTTATGTACATATTTTAGAATGGAAATGTAGCAAAGTTTAGGAATTACTGGCATTTTTCAAATTTCGCCGCTGGCTCTTTGGTGCTAATTATGGGTTTTCTCCCTAAATGTTGTTCTACTTCTTATAAAATTAATTTCTGTTACTCTACATTTTTTGTTCCAGTTCAAAAACAAAATTCAATCAAAGCAATCAACTGCTCATCTAATCAAAATAATTTGCATGCAATTCTTCAATTGGTAAAAGTTAAATGACTTTTATCAAATGCCTTTTTCATATCTTTTTGCAGGATGTGTAAAGCTTATGTTTAACTTAGGTTTCAATCTAAAACATGGATGTGGTAATATTAACCCATTACTAGATGACAGAAGTTGAGACTTGTCCAAAATTCAAAGATTGTGCAGATAACAATTTCAAGTGTATGAATTTTTAAACTTTTTGATCTTTTTGGGCAGAAAACATTGTGACATATGAAGAAATTGCTTGTCACAAGCAATTTCTTCATTTTCCACAATGTTTTCCAAAGCATTTATTTTGTGAGGCATCAAACAGCATTGCTATGTAGTAATGGGTTAATTGATCTGTCGAAAATATTCCAAAGCAAATTCAATGTATCAACTGGTTATATACAAACATTTTTCCCAATTTACCTTTTCCCTAATGGTGATTTCTTTTAGCTTCTCCAATTTCAAAACTGCTGCAGATGACAAATGGGTGTTGATAAACAAAATTTGGTATATATTACACCACCAAAATAACTGAGCCAAAAGGATACAAGAGGGCCAAGATGGCCCTGGATTGCTAACCTGATAGAAGTTTGAAACATACTACATACAGAACAAGACCCACCTTTTACATGAACTAGGTATCTCTACGACAAGAACACACAACCTTAGGTGCGAGATATGCAAACAGCATTCCGAATCTTGAATAATCAATATTTGTGGCTATTACAGTGAAAACAAAGTTGAAAAAGAAAACCACATCAATTTTGTCATAATCAAGGGCACATAACTCTATTCTGATAAAGATATTCTCATCAACAGTATGTCCAAGTTGTTTTCGATTGGTCAATATCTGGTTTTTCTAGTCCGATCAATATGAAAAATGAAATCATTCAAAATCTTATGGTCACTAACATTGTGACCAAGTTGTGTCTTGATTGGTCAATATTTGTGTTTTTAGAGTGAAAATAAAGTCGAAAACGGTAATTTTGTAAATTTCAAGGGCCAATAACTCTGGTTTTTCTGGTCTGATCAAGCTGAAAATTTAACTCATCCAGCATCTTATGGTAACCACCATTGTTGATAGGTTTTGTCTTGATTGGTCAATAAATGAAGATGCTAAAGTGTAAACAAAGTCGAAAACATCAATTTTGTCAAATTCAAGGGCACATAACTCCAGACTTCCTGCTCCGATGACACAGAAAATCGAACTCATCCAGAATCTTATGATTACCAACATTCTAGCCAAGTTTTGTCTTGATTGGTCAATATTTGTAGATGCTACAGTGGTATCAAAGTCAAAGCTAGCTAATTTGATATTCAAGGGCACATAACTCTGCACTTCCAGATCTGATCTGACCCAAAATCAAACTTGATCAAGAACTTATGGTCATTCATGTTTTGACCAAGTTTGGTCAAGATTGGTAAATATTTGTGGATGCTAGAGTGGTAACAACAAATTGTGGACAGACAGACGGACGGACAGACGGACAGACTGACAGACAAAAAGCGACCACAATAGCTCACCTTGAGCACTTCATTTTACACAAATACTATTTCAAATAATATCAATTTTGTCATTTTGTGACAGTTTTTGAAGTGGATCACCCTAAAATTTTGTTGTTTAGGAAAGGGTTAACTGCTAGCAGCCATATTGTTTAGTCTAACCCATGCTGTTATAACCTGTAGTCTTGAGTTTTCAGTTAAATGTTTATCCTCCACAGCTGACAGATCGTTGGCTCTATCTGACCTCTCCTGATGTAACCTCTCCTCCGTCACCTTTAACCTCTTTTCTAATGACCTCATCTGAAGTAAATATACTTATTATAACAAATTAGATATTGAAGAAGTACAGCATTTTCACACTTTCCCAAACAAGACCTGGTTTTGACGTCCCTAGGAAAAAAGGCTTTGGAAAAAATTGAGGCAAAAGAAGAAAGTGCTGGAAACCAGCACTTTCTCCTTTTGCCTCAATATTTTCTTGGCTATAACAAACATATTTTCTCCTTTTGATATAATTTAATTTTGTTGAATGTAACACCTTTCGAATTGGATCATCCCAAAATGTTGTTGTTTCGGAAAGGGTTAAGAAAACCAGTTTCCAAATCAGACTGTAGTCAAATGGATCCATACACCCAAACACACTTCCAATTTGTTACTAAAAATAGTAACACTTTTTAATGCCAGATCGAGGCTCTGACCCAAATGAGAGCAAAGCATCCAACGTGCAATGGAAATGAATGGAGGAAAGAAGAAGTTTAAGAGGAATCACACTCAGTTTTGTGATGATTCCTCTGTGAATCTCGACGGGATATCATTGACTGACTTCTAATTATGGTCTTTACTGGCTTTTAAGTCATTTTTGACCCTCCGAAAACGTAGTATCCACGGATCTTTTGAGGACCTAGCCGCCAGGTTCAACTGTCATTTTCATGTATTTAACCCCCTTTCCCCAACAAAAAAATGTACGAAACATGCCATTTTCAGTGTGAAGATGACAATCTCAGTACCGAAAGGCTTATGTAGATAGATAATTCATTGTGGTAGATCAATTTGATAATAAAAGCATTGCTCTTAAAGCCCATTTCCCAAACGACAAATTATTCAGACTTTTCAAGTTTGACAGCAGCTTTTAAAACCCTTTTCTAAACGGCACCTGATTCAATTTGGAAGCTCTTGCAGACAACAGATCTTGATCTTGGGCATCTTGAGAGTAGGATTTTTGTATGTGCAAGGGCGGATCTAGAGGGGGGGGGGGGGGTCTTAATGTTCGTCCCCGCCCCCTGGAATAAGCCGAAAATTGAATGTTGACTATAACCAAAGCGTCATAATTTAACATATTTAAGTCATCATTTGGGTGTGGACCTCTCTCTCCCTGGCAATTGGGATTGGAACCCCCCCCCCCCCCCCCCCCCCGAAAAAATCCTGGATCCACCCTTGCATGTGTACATAGAAGTATAGAAAACGTTGAGGCAAAAGGGGAAACTGCTGATTAAAAGTATTACATTAATTTGTCTCTTAAAATGATTTTCGAAACAATCTCTGTAGCACAGTTAAGGGCGGATCTAGAAGGGGGTCCGGACCTCGCCTTGAATTGGCCGAAAATCGAATTTTGACTATACAAAGTTAGTACAGTAGGCCTATACATGTATCGTTACACAATTCACAAATTTAAAGCCATCTTCCATCTTATGGGCTAGACCCCCCCTTGAAAAAATCCTGGATCCGCCCTTGACAGTCAAAACATTAACATTTCTTGTTTGGTAAAGGTTTGAAACATTTTTCTTTTCATTTCTTTTTTAATTTAACACCTCTCAACAATATTTCAGCCATAAGTTTATTTATAATTGTCCACGCTGCGAGGCTGGGAATACATCCTGTGACCTGTCCATTAATTATTGGCTCTAATCTAGAGTACAAACACATGCAAAATATTACCGCTCACACTTGGACAGTACTAAGGAGCTCACATGCTTCTTATTTGGTTTTCAAAAGCAGTAGCTCATCCTGAACTTGCATGGTGGTAACGGGCGATGGAGACAGGGTACGAATGATTACAAGCCAAAAAATATCTTTTTTTCAATCAAAGTTGCAAAAATATTTCTGTAACTCAAAACTCTAATAATTAACGTAAATGACTGTATAAAATATTCTTAGTACTAAGGCAGAATAATTGAAAAATGCTCGTGTGAAAATAACGACTCGCTCAATGAATTATATAGTAAAACGACCACGTGACCTTTTATTTGCTCTCATGCATACACAGGTCACGGTTAAAAATTCAAAGTGTGTTTGGGTGTATTCTGCTAACTCACAATTGACCAAATGCCAATGCATACACCGCTCCGCCCAACATAGAATCTAGGACAAATAATGGTTTCGATTGGCAGTCAATAGATCGATACAATATACTTGCAATGAAGAATTTAAGACAAATAATTTGATTGTAGCATTTTTCTGATCGTCCATTGGCTTATCAATATTTTTGATTGACAGCCGGCGTTTGGTCAATTGCTACTGTGTTTATAGCCCATTATTGTTTGACCTATTTTCAATGAGTTTTAACCTCTGTCCATCATATTGTTGCTTTTCTTTAACAAGAGTGCCATAGTCACAATATATGCTGCCCCAGAGACTAAGTTTTAAGGGGGCATAACTCAGGCAAATAGAAATGAACCATAAAATCCTTACTTCATGCACATCTACCCATTAAGGTGATAACATTGACCAAGTTTCAAAAAGATCCAGCCAGAAACTTAGGAGGAGTTGCGTTGACAAGGAAAGTGGATGTACTTACAGACGGATAGATTGACGGATGGACAGACGGAGAAGATGACGCCAACATATGACCGCCTCTGGCGGCATATAAAAACCTAGTAACTACGGCTTGTTTTAAGCTGTAGTTGTAAGGTTTTTGAAGAAAAGAAACTTTATGTAAACAGAAGAAGGGCAACTTTTATCACATATCTCATGGATGAAAGTTACAAATAATTTTGAAGTCCATAAACACAGTGGATAATCACCAGTATCAAAATTTCAGAAAATCTGCAATATTTTTGTTAATACTTGAACAATTTGAATTTTGTTTGAAACAGAGAAGGTGGGATAATGCCAGAAATAAGCTGAACATGGTAGAATTTTGAAATATCAACTGATAAACTTTATCAACTGATAAAAAAGGTTATTGAAGATTTATCTTCAATAACTTTTTTATCAGTCAATTTTTCAAAAATACACCACATCCTACTAATGCGTGACATCTGTCCACCTTCTCTGCTTCAAACTGAATTCAAATCGGTCCTGTATTAACTAAATAATTAAAGATTTTCTGAAATTGTTGTATCACATGATTATCCACTGTGATAAACTCTAGAATTCATCACAAAACAATTGTCACCCACAATCTCTAATTATCACCCAGTCTTTGAGAAAGCCAGAATCTTTATCAAGTTTGTGTAACCCTATTCCAAACAATACCTGATTTTGAGATTAAACCTTTAGAACACAAAAAGGAAAATGAAGTAATTGCTTGTGACAAGCAATTTCTTCATTTCCCACAATGTTTTCTACCCTAAAAGACCAATAAATATGAAATTATATTCACTTGAAATTGTCGTCTGCGTCATCTTTGAATATGAAACAGTCCAAAATTTTGTCGTCTGGTTATGGGTTAATTGAGCAAATAAAGGTTATAACAAGCTTCTTCCTGCTTTTCTGAGAATTTGATATGCTTTAACATACACATCTTAATTTTTGTCAAAATATAGAGGATAATCGTTTGTTTCAGTGTAAGATCAATTCATATTTCATTGAGTGAACAACTTAAGCTTTATTTTCACGAGTGGCGAAGCCACGAGTGAAAATGTAGCTTTCGATGTTCACGAAATGATGTATCAATTGATCTTACTCGAAAAAACAAACAATTTTTCTATTTCTTTAATGTAAAAATTAGACAAAATGCTAAAATTTTATGACAGATTTTCTCAAAGCGTGTCATTTTGCACGTGACTGCTATGCAACGCTTATGACGACATCACTTATTTGGCCCTGCTTATATAACGTCAGATAGGGTGCAATGAACAAAAGCAAGGCAAAAGTTTTTGATAATTTCACTGGATAGGCAGTGAGTTTATCAAATGATATTCTACTGTCATTTCCCGATAATCCGTCGAAAAGCATTAAAGAATAATTTATCAACCTGAGGTCCATTCTTTAAAGCGAGATTTCTTAAAAAATCTAGAGATTTCTTAAGATAAAACATTTCTTCATATCAAGAATTTTACGACGCTCAATGAGAAGAGCCATTACCCTATACTTCGCGCGGAGCCCCTGGGTTAGCTCTGTAGAAACAATGTAAGAGAGATTTGACCGAGTTGTTCAGACTGCTCCATGATACCATGGTAATGCTCAATACTTCATACAAATGACGTTATCATGACATCATTAAATTTTGTATGAAGTATTGAGCATTTGGAACCCCTCTGTAGGAATCTATTTCTTAACAAGAGGACCATGATGGTCCTATATCGCTCACCTGAAACAAAATGATATGAGCCACGGTTTTGTTCAATTCAATTAATATTTATGACTTTAAGACTGAAAACAAACTTATGGTCAATAGCATTGTGTCAAGTTTTATCTTGATTAGTCACTAGTTGAGGTTGTTAGACTAAAATTGGAAGGGCAGATAACTTAGCAAATTTTCTTTAATGCTTTTTGTTGGATTATTGAGAAATAATGGTAGATTATCATTTGATAAACTCACTGCCTATCCAGTGAAATTATCAAAAACTTGTGCCTTGCTTTTGTTCATTGCATCCTATCTGACGTTATATAAGCAGGGCCAAATAAGTGATGTCGTCATAAGCGTTGCATAGCAGTCACATGCAAAATGACACGCTTTGAGAAAATCTGTCATAAAATTTTAGCATTTTGTCTAATTTTTACATTAAAGAAATAGAAAAATTGTTTGTTTTTTGAGTAAGATCGATTAATATTTCATTTCGTGAACAACGAAAGCTACATTTTCACTCATGGCTTCGCCACGCCTGAAAATAAAGCTTTTGTTGTTCACTCAATGAAATATAAATCGATCTTACGCTGAAACAAACGATTATCCTCTATCTATTCTGATTATTCTGAAATTCATTTTAATCAAAGATCTTATCGTAATCATATCCAAATTTCGTCTTGATTGTTAATTATTTGTAGTTGTTCACCCATTACCAAACGACAAAATTCCTAGTCTAGTTCAAATTCAAAGATGATTCAGACGACAATTTCAAGTAAATGAAATTTAGATTTTTTGTTCTTTTTGCATAGAAAACATCGTGCTAAATGAAGAAATTGCTTGTAACAGGAGCAATTTTTTCATATTCCATGATGTTTTCCAAAGCTATTACCAAACTAGGCAAGGATGATCCTTGGGTGACTCATTTCAAAACTTGTTCATGAATTTTTGATTCGTCAAAAAATGTGGGTGTGGCAGGGGGGGGGGGGGGGGGCTTATTGGAGAAATCATAAAAAAAGTCTTTAAAAATCAACCATTAGCTTGGCTGGAATGTTCCTTGAGTGACTTTCTTTGACACATGGTCATAAATTTTTGATTTGTTGATAAATGTGGGCGTAGCAGGGTGGTGCTTATCAGACATTTTAACAATCTTTGAAGGAATGGAAGAACTCAGGAGAGCAATATCAGTGCCTTTCAGGCACTCTTGTTGTTTCTTCTTATTTCTTTCTCCATTTATAACACATCATACTCTCACGTGAGTTCCTAGGTTTGATCCTAGTCGCGGCAAATATCCTTTCAGTCACCCACCAATGGTCTGATAATCATTAATGTATGTGGACGAGCAGCTGGAGGCTCAGTTGTAGTAGTGCTGGTATGAGAAATATCAGGAATCCATGGTTAGGTTTGAAGAGATCCAGCCACCGTCATATGACCACAGCAGTAGAAAGAGGAGTTAAACCTCAATCAACAAATCTCTCCTTTTAAGCCCATGCGAGCCCTAAGTAATGAAGGTGTTCACAATTTGTGTAACTATTTTCCAAATGGAATAGATCTAAATGGACTGTTCCAATCTCTTAGCTACTTCAAATTTTATAAGTCTTTTTTGCAAGAGCAAGACAGGGATAAAGACTAGCAGGGGCCCAGTTGCCCATTGCCCCTAGATTTTGAGCTGGGCCCCTGAATATTTAGAGAAAATGCCCATACCATTAATGTTAAGTATTGAATTTTGCTATTCTGGGCCCCTAAGTTAAAATTGTCAGTCTTTATCCCTGCAAGACATTGTGTACTTATTGTATCACTAGAACAATAAGTCCGACACTCGAGTCCATGTTGGCCTGAAACACAAAAAGGTCTCTTTTCCCACATTCAATCAAAAACATAAATACTTTTCTTTCTCCAATTAATCGAGATTTTATTTGGTAATTTCATGAAATAAATAAATACTTTTCTTTCTCCAATTAATCAAGATTTTATTTGGTAACAATAGCCGTCATAGACGGATTATGCTCCCTGAATAAGTGTTTGTCACAAAATAAAAACTTTCATACATTAACCCTTTTCCAGACGACAAAATTTTATGGTGGTCCAAATCCAAAGGGGTTGCAGAAAACAAAATAAATTATATCAAAAGGAGAAAATATGCATGTTATAGCCAAAAAAATATTGAGGCAAAAGGAGAAAGTGCTGGTCACCAGCACTATCTTCTTTTGCCTCAGTGTTTTCCCAAGCATTTTCTATTAGGGATATTAAAACCCGATCTTGTTTGGGAAAGGGTTAAGCCCCCTTTTCCCATGACAGATTTTTTGTACACACATTACTTATAGAATATGGTCTAGACCATCTCATTTATCACATTAGTACAAAATTTCATTAAATTTTGCCCATTAGATGCAGAGAAATTAGAGAAAAACTAATTTTTACATTAAGGCTCCTTTTTCCATGACACAGCCTCAAATTAACCCTTTCCCAAACAAGACCTGGTTTTGACATCCTTATCATGAATGGCTTGGGAAAACATTAAGACAAAAGAAGAAAATGCTGTTAACCAGCATTTTCTCCTTTTACCTAAATGCTTTCCCGGCTATATTATACACAAATCCTCTCTCTATCAAAATCTATTTTGAAGCCTGCAGAAGATTTTACATTGGACCAGCCGAAATTATCGTCGTTTAGGAAAGGATAAGGAAACAGAAAAAACGTCCCTAGGGATTATTATCCCAGGGAGTTCACATGTGAAGTTTCATTGAATTTGGTCCAAGGGTTGCTAAGATCTGGTTGTGGATGGACGGATACACGGATGGACAGACACACGGACAGACAGCGCGGCGACTATATGCTCCCCAGAAATATTTTCGGGGAGCATAAAAATTATAAAAATTATAATAAATAGATAAAATGAAGACAATGAACACATGAGATAAATATTCAAGCAATAATAACAATCATGTTACAACATCATTGGTTTGAATTATACAATAGGTTGGTGAAAGATGGCTCTAGTGAATTAACTGTTCCGAAACCGCAAAATGTTATTATGTAACATTTCAAAAAATGCTGCAGATGACAAAATGGATGATGATAAAGGCATGATTTGTGCACAAAGTTCCATAAAGAATATTGAGGTACAAGGAGAAAATACGGGTTAAAAAGGCTTTTTTCTTTTGTCTCAATATTTTCCAAAATTTTCTTGCGAAGGAAGTCAAAACCAGGACTTTTTCAGGAAAAGATAAACATGGCTTGTATTGTTTAGCATAATAATAGCAGAGCTCCAGATAAGAAGGGGTAATGGCTTTTCAAAATGAAAAATTTCACTTAAAAATCATCAAATCCTATGTTGTGGGTTCTCATTAAAATTGTCTCATCCAGATGATTCATATGAGTACCCATAACATAGTGTTTGGATATGAAATAATAAAGTAAGAAAATCTTCACCTCTCTTATTTGGAGCTCTGATTATAGTCATTGAAAGAACATAATGGTCGGTGTAAATGCAAAACCTTGTATGTCGATTTTTGCAATTTTCAAAGTAAAATCTTGCGTGTCCATTTAAGACAATTCTTGTAGGTCTCGAAAAAACTCAAGTACATACTCATGAGAATATGCTCAACTTCAAAGGAATACTCTCCAACGTTGAAGGGTATTCGATTAAAGTTCATGTGGATTTCATGCGATTTGAGCGTGGTGCTCAGATTTGAGCATGAGAATGTACTTAAGGGTTTTTTTTTTGAGAAGCCGGGGTCAGATGCCAGTTTCATCAAATAATTAAAAAGTAGTTTTCACTTTATCCTACAAATCTCCCACAAAACTCTTTTCCTAGATGTTGAGAGATGGGTGATATGTGACTCTAGTCCTACTCATATTTTAGGACATATGTAGGACAAATACATGGTGGATAATCACATGATACAATATTTTCAGAAAATCTTCAAAAATTTTGTAAATACTGGACCGATTTGAATTCGGTTTGAAGCAGAGAATGTGGACAGACATCATGCATTAGATGGACGTGGTTGATTTTTGAATAATCAACTGATAAAAAAGTTATTAAAGATAAACCAAAATTTTGGTTTATCTTCAATAACTTTTTATCAGTTGATTTTTCAAAAATCAAACAAGTCTCGCTTATTCCTGGCATTTTCCCACCTTCTCTGCTTCAAACCGAATTCAAATTGGTCAAGTATTAAAAAAGATATTTAAGATTATCGGAAATTCTGAATCACCCGATTATACAATGTGCATGTTTTAGGACACATGTTGGACAAATATATAACCTAAATGCTTTGACAAAACTGTCCCCAGACGCTTTCATATTAACGCTTTCCCAAACAACAAAATTTCAGCCTAGTCCAAACTCATAGGTGTTGCAGACGATAATTTCCATTGAACAAAATTTAACATTTTTTTGGTCTTTCTTGGTAGAAAACATTTTGGGAAATGAAGAAATTGCTTGTCAGAGGCAATTTCTTCATTGTCCACAATGTTTACCAAAGCCTTTATTTTGTGGGGCATCCAAAATTGTCAATGTGTGGGAAAGGGTTAAAGATATTTACAGCCATAATTTTAAAGGGACATTTCATTCCGATTTCAATTTTTTAAAGCATGTCTTGATGCCAAGATTGGGTATTCTAATGAGTATAAACACTATTAGTTTTTTTAAGTTGTTGCGGGTAGGCGAGATACACGCATTTAAAGTTGACACATAATCGATAAATTGCATATAAATCCGAACTGTTGTCCACAACAATTTGTTCAATTTTAACACAAAAATATAAATTTCTCGTAAACGGTGCAATATTTTGGCTTGAAATTTTCAGAATTTTCATAAGGAAATATGCTCTTTCAGATAAAAATTAAAGTAATATTTATGACAAAAAATTCTGAAATGTCACTTTAACTGATTGAAAATGGAAGTGACCTTTTAAGTAACCATGGGACATAAAAATACTTAATGGTTACATAATTATTTTGGTTTAAAGTAGTAAGGAAATGAGAATTGTGTGTGTGTAAACTACATAGTTTACACATTTAAGATAACAATAAAACAATTCCGGTTGTTTTCCGATGCCTAGTTTTGGAGAAATTAAGTCCCAAAGTGGTGATATTTTACCTGTAAAATTTTCCGATATTCAGAATTCCTCTAACAGTCGCTTAACTACGATAGGTATGCGTGACGTCACAAAATGGATTCCGATGGTCACGGTTTTACATGTTATGACACCGCGTCTAGTTATTTTGAAGAAAACATAGATTTTGACCCACCATTCAGCTTAAGAATTTTTGTAAATATTTTTGAGATGAGTAAGAACGAAAAAACAGAGGTAGTTTTGGAAAACACACAACTTGTATTAGTTTTACCACTCGCAAAAATTGCAAATTTATAGCGATAAAAATCGTCAAGAGGCTTTGCAAGCCTTTTTTAAAGAAAAGAAAATCAACATTCAGCCGATCGTGTGACTGCCACACGCCAATAATTACATTTACAATGAGATTACCACATCGACGCGTGTCACAAGATGATGGCAATTACGCATGTTGACAAGTTGTGATAATCCAGTTTGATTGACGATTGGGCGTGTCAGATGGTCAAGAAAGATTCCGATTGGATATTTGGTATACTATAAGAAAGTAGGCGTGACAATTTGAATTAACTAGATTCTGCACGTGTGAAAAGCGATCGATTTGTCTAAAAAGCATATTTTCATTTAGTTTTCTTTGATATTTGATTTGCAGAGATAAGCTTTTACGGTTATATGAAATGTTATATGTCGATGATTGTTGTAAATTCCAGTTTTTGAGGGATTTAAATATTAGACCATTCGCTGTTTGCGTTCATGCATTCGAATCCCGAAAAAATAAATGAAAAAGATTCGGAAACTCTACATTCATTGGGCTCTATTTAACATTCCAAGGAAAATACGGCTAGAAAAGAAATATTTTCTGAGCTATATTGCACAAGAAAATCTATTTTGTTGTCTGCGACAGCTTTCAAAGTAGAACAGTCTAAATATTTGTCATTTCTTCTTTTCCCGGTATGTTTCTCTCCTGTATCGAGGATCTACGCAAAATATATTTTTGTATATCGAAACTTGATCATATTCTGCAGATTTCAAAAGTTAGTAATCTTTAACTCCATTGTTAGGGGAAATGCTTGGTGAAATGGTTTAACCATTAAATCTAAAAATTATTTTTTTGTTCAAAATGATCATCACCTCACTAAGCCAAGCCAATGCAAGACGATAAAATTTGGTTTTGTCCAAATTCAAAATTTTCACGGGCGACAATTTCAAGCAACGAAATTTTATATTTTGAAGTCTTTCGGGATAAACAGATAGTGGGGGATTGAAGAAATTGCATTTCTTAATTTTCCTCAACCTTTTCCTATGTTTTAAGAATTTTAAATTGTTTCCGAAGAGGACCCTTTTGCCAAATGTTGATTTTTAATTTGTTGTAAAATTTACTCATGTTTTTACACTCTGATTGCAATAAAATATATGTTTTTAATTAAGTTTTGATATTTGATTGTTCCCTAAATGGATGGAAGAATTTCAGAAGAAAAGATCAAATTAAGGTTCTTTTCTTACACTTCTTTAATCATTCCTAAAAAAGTAAATGCATTCAAAAAATCAAACAATATTACAAACATGTAAAAGTGCATTACCATTTACATTTAGAACTATACAAGAAACCAAATGTACGTAATAAAAAATGGGATCTGTTGCTAAAGCTACAAACTTGATAAATTAATCATTTCATTATCCAACTTCATTTCTGTAAACAATTGTTATTTGCTGCGAAGGGTCAAATAGTTTGACATAATCCACGAAGTGTCCTGCGTGCGCTATCCCTTTGAATCGCCGATTCTTATAAAAACACGACTAGATTGGTTGTGATTTATCCCTTTATCCCAGGAATGCAAAAAACGAACTTAAATTTTTTTTATCCTGTCTTACGGATATTTTGGATACAACAACGTGCGATAGGAAATGAATGAACTACAGAATAAACGCATAGACTTTAAATGGCCACTCAATTTTATGACGTCACACCGCTTATCCCGATAAAAGCTCGCGTTTGATAAAGTAGCACAGGTGAGAAAAACAGTTTTTCGTGAATATCTAACTCAATTTTAGGTTTTTATTGGCGAAACTTGCAGTTTTGAATTATTTAAACCTCTGGCATTTCAGATAATACTAAATTAAATGGCATTTCCTATGTACTTTAAGGCTTTGGAGAGAGGATATCAAGGAAAACTAACTTAAATGAATATTGAGCTGGGATCTGGAAAAATGACCCCTCTTAGAGCATCAGATAAGAGAGGTTGGGTTAACCCTTTCCAAAACAACAAAATTTTCGGGTGGACCCATTTAAAGGCTGCTGTAGATGACATCCCCCCCCCTCTTATCTGTAGAGCTCTCTGAATGTCAATATAATCACAGACGGCAATCACATGACTTTGTTATGATATGCTTTCCTAACTTTTGTTAACAAAAATACTCAGTACACACTTTTCTCAAATTTTAAATCAAATACTTAACTCTAAACATTAAGATACCTACCTTTCGATATGCCATACTCTCCGGTTCATTTTGATACCAAGATCTTCCCTCAAATCCCTGTCAAAGCTGAGAACATTCGTGCACGGCATGTACAAGAAAACAATTCGAGAAAAAAAGAGTTTTGCATAAATGTTCTCAGCTATGACAGGGATTTGAGGGAAGATCTTGGTATCAAAATAAACCGGAGAGTACGAAATATCGAATGGTAGGTATCTCAATATTGAAAGTTAAGTATTTGATTTAAAATTTGAGAAAAATGTTTTGTTATCGATTGTTACATAAGTTAGGAAAGTATATCAAAACAAAGTCACGTGATTGCCGCCTGTGATAATCCTAACTCCAATCTATATGCATTCACAATAGTTTTACTGTATTCCCTCAATATGAGACACAAAATAATCTGTACAGTCTGAGCACATGAAAAGCTACTCTGGCACCACTTTGATTTATATTGCATATATCTCTGTAGGTAGGTTCCAGACTATCGTCAGCTTTGTTTCTTCTTCTTTTCTACTACAGTCGAAACTCGTTGTGTCGACATCGGATGAGTCGATTTTCCGGATAAGTCGAAGTATTTTCAAAGTCCCAACTTTGTCCCTTCTTTGTTTCATATAAATTTCGATGTTTGAGTCGAGTTGGGAAAATTGTCAATTTCGGATGAGTCGAATTTTTTTGCCGGTCGGTAGACAAATTTCACCTTAAAATTACCTGTTCAGGTCGTTAATTGATTAGCATAGTCACTTTGTCTAGACTGTCAAACCCCTATTATCGTGATTTCAAA
Organism: Fragum sueziense; assembly: GCA_963680895.1. Classification (NCBI taxonomy): domain Eukaryota; kingdom Metazoa; phylum Mollusca; class Bivalvia; order Cardiida; family Cardiidae; genus Fragum; species Fragum sueziense. The sequence continues at coordinate 7,052,658 of OY804608.1, forward strand.
CAATAGGGATTAAAATCTTTATCGAAACGTGTGAAAACTGGGTGATAACTGGATGATAGCATTCTGCTGTCGGTTTACCGTAATATTGCACAAACCGTGAAAAATACACGCGAAAGAAAGGCTATGTGCAGAAGACGCTTGTTACTCTAATTTTGTCGACGGCAATCATAGTTATAAGCTTGCGTTTGCATTTTATTCGAAATTTTTCATCATAATACAATAATTGCATGTACACGTGTATGCACGACCCCTCCTCAGTTATTCAGATCGTCGTATTAGCCAAAGCATGAATTCTGCCGATGACTTCCGGGAAAACTGTCAGTTTTTGATGGCTGGTGTTTGTGTCGAACTCCGGATAAGTCGAGGTATTTTCAGTGGCCCACAAAAGTCGACACAACGAGTTTCGACTGTATATGAATCTGTAAATAAAAGCAAGATAGAATTGGAACCATTGAACAAGAAAGCTTTAATCACAACATATGCCACTTTTTCCCTAGTCCCCTTTTCCTGTAACACAGCATTTAATTGCGAAATAACGACCAAAGGCGATAATATGCCAATGGTCATATCGCTAGGTAGTCCATAAGAGTTGTGTTTAAAATCCAGTTGCAGTCATGGGTTCACAATGTGTACAGTCTGTGACCAAATTTATTTGAATTTACTGTTTAACCATCATTGAACCAAAAGTCTGCTTTTAACCCTTTCCCAAACAAGACCTGGTTTTTACGCCCCTAATAGAAATGACGTCGGAAAACAAAAGAAGAAACTGCTGATAACCAGCAGCTTCTCCTTTAGCCTCAATATTTTCAGTGCTATATTGCACAGAAATCCTATCTTTAATTTCATCCATTTTGTTGTCCACATCAACTTTCAAATTGGGTCAACCTAAAATTTTGCTGTTTGGGAAAGGGTTAACAATTGGCAAAAGTGCACTTGCTTTTACTGTTGTGTTTACCCATTTACACATCTGGGTGAACAGGAGCAATGTGAGGTAAATCTTCTGTTCAAAATAACTACAGTGTTGCACCCCATTAGCTCCTGAGACTTAAAGTCCTGGCTCGCTAAAAAGACTTATATAATTGCCATTTTTAAGACAGTATGAATTACTAGCCCTTATAAAGAATGTTGCATGTACAGGTCAGCTTTTTAGTAAACTACATCATTCTGATACCCATTTTGTTAACCCATTACCACACAATGACTCTTTTTGACTTCCCACAAAATAATGGCCTTGGAAAACATCATGGAAAATGAAGAAATTGCTTGTGACAAGCAATTTCTTCATTTTCCACAATGTTTTTTACCAAGAAAGACCAAAAAATGTTAAATTTTGTTCAATGGAAATTGTCGTCTGCAACACCTATGAGTTTGGACTAGGCTAAAATTTTGTTGTTTGGTAATGGGTTAACATTATAAACTGTCTCACCTCACTAATTAGGATCCATCTTTCCAGCTCCTTCAAAACACGGAGCCGGAGAGCCTGTATTTTCCCTAGATCAGGCAACTCTCCAGTCGCTGTCCCCTCATTGGAGAACTCCCCGACCAGTTTGTACTCTGTCTCGGACGACTCTGGAAGAACCTCGACCACAGTACTGACTAGTTTATCCAGCGGATGATCAACGTTACCTGTTTTGAACAGGAAACTGAAAACAGAAAAGAGCTGTTAATCAAAGCAAGAACTAAACCATTTTCAATTAACTTTTAATTCCATACATGATTCAGATTATGGATATTTTAGATATGCAAATTTATGTATATGTAATTATTCTGTTGTACTTGAATGGGCCCAAGCCACTTATTAGTCCCCCACCGGTTACCAGTTGGGGGACTATAGGTTTGCTTGATTCCGTCTGTCTGTCCGTCCGTCTGTCCGTCTGTCCGTCACACTTTTGTCCGGGCTATATCTTCTAAACCATATGTGCTAGCAACTTCAAACTTAGTACACTTATAGATCTCATTGAGGAGAAGTGTCATGTTCAAGAACCGTTACTCTGCCACGCCCACTTTTTGAGTTATTGCCCTTTGTTGTTTTTACTCTTACATTCTTGTCCGGAACATATCTCCTAAACTATGTGTGCTAGCAACTTCAAACTTTGTACACTTATAGATCTCATTGAGGACAAGTGTCATGTTCAAGAACCATAACTCTGCCACGCCCACTTTTTGAGTTATTGCCCTTTGTTGTTTTTAGCCTTACATTCTTGTCCGGAACATATCTCCTAAACTATGTGTGCTACCAACTTCAAACTTTGTACACTTATAGATCTCATTGAGGACAAGTGTCATGTTCAAGATCCATAACTCTGCCACGCCCACTTTTTGAGTTATTGCCCTTTGTTGTTTCTAGCCTTACATTCTTGTCCGGATCATATCTCCTAAATTATAAGTGCTAGCAACTTCAAACTTAGTACACTTATAGATCTTATTGAGGACAAGTGTCATGTTTAAGAACTGTTATTCTGCCACGCCCACTTTTTAGCGAGCCGGGACTTTATGTCCAGGGAGCTAATGTCACAGCCCTAGTGTCGGCGTCGGCGTCAGCGTCAGCGTCGCGTCTTCAAAAACTTTAACCTGGTTTATATCTCAGGCACTATTTGAGATACAGCCTTGATACTTCACACATGGATACCTCCTGCCAATACCTTTCATTTGGGACCATGACCTTTGACCTAGTGACCTTGACCTAGGAGTTTGACCTACTTTTAAAAAACTTTAACCTGGCCTATATCTCAGCCATTTTTACAGATACAGCCTTGATACTTCACACATGGATACTTCTCAGCAAGACCTTTCATTTGGGACCATGACCTTTGACCTAGTGACCTTGACCTTGGAGTTTGACCTACTTTTCAAAAACTTTAACCTGACCTATATCTCATGCACTATTATAGATAGAGCCTTGATATTTCACATATGGATACTTCGTACCATGACCTTGACCTTGATGCCATGACCTTTGACCCAATGACCTTGACCTTTGACCTTGGACTCTTTTTTTGTGACAAGCTCTCGTATAGGCGAGCTACGTTGTCCGTTATTGCCCTTTGTTATTTTTACCTTTACATTCTTGTCCGGAACATATCTCGTAAACCATAAGTGCTAGCAACTTCAAACTTTGTACACTGATAGATCTTATCGAGGACAAGTGTCATGTACAAGAACTGTTACTCTGCCATGTCCACTTTTTGAGTTATTGCCCTTTGTTGTTTTTAGTCTTACATTCTTGTCCGGATCATATCTCCTAAATTATAAGTGCTAGCAACTTCAAACTTTGTACACTTATAGATCTCATTGAGGACAAGTGTCATGTACAAGAACTGTTACTCTGCCACACCAACTTTTTTGAGTTATTGCCCTTTGTTGTTTTACCCTTACAATTTTGTCCGGAACATATCTTCTAAACCCTAAGTGCTAGCAACTTCAAACTTGCTACACTTATAGATATCATTGAGGACAAGTGTCATGTACAAGAACTGTCACTCTGCCATGTCCACTTTTTGAGTTATTGCCCTTTGTTGTTTCTATCCTTACATTTTTGACCCAAACTTATCTCCTAAACCATAAGCCCTAGCAACTTTAATCTTTGTACACTGGTAGATCTCATTGAGAAGAAGTGTAATGCACAAGAACTGTTACTCTGCCACATCCACTTTTTTAGTTATTGTCCGTTGTTGTTTTTTATCCTTACATTTTTGTCCGGACCATATCTCCTGAGCCATCAGTGCTAGCAACTTCAAACTTGGTACACTTATAGATCTCATTGAGGACAAGTGGCATGTACAAGAATCATTGCTCTTCTCCGCCCACTTTTACAGTTATTGCCCTTGGTTGTTTTTACCCTTATATTTTTGTTTGGGACATTTTGTCCAAAACCTAATGTGCTAGCAACTTCAAATTTTGTATACAGTTATAGATCTAGTAAGTAGGAGATATATTATAAGAAAGAATTTTTTGTTATCCGGTGGGGGACTCCTGTATTGCATCGCAATTCCACATGCACTTGTTGTAACTGAGTTAGCGCCAATAAAATTATTGTATTGTATTGTATCAAAATAAGTTGCGTTTGTTAAACATCAACACCAAGATAATTGTATTTCTACTAAAATGTCACATCAAAAATCTACTATTAGAAATAAAGACAGACAGATGGATGGATGGTTGAATGGGGTTTAACACTGTTTTCAACTGCTATGGTCATATTACAGCAGCTGGAGCACCAAACCATGGATTCCAGTCATTTTTCATACCAGTATTAACACAACATCCTAATAAAGCCTCCAGCTGCCCCCCACATAGGTTAACCCATTACCACACATTAATTCTTTCTGACTCCTTATGAGATAATGGCTTTGGAAAACATTGTGGGAAATGAAGAAATTGCCTGTGACAAGCAATTTCTACATTTACCACAATGTTTTCTGTATAAAAATACCAAAATTCAAAATTTCATTCACTTCAAATTGTTATCTGCATCATCTTTGATTTTGGACTGGTCTAAAAATTTGCCTTATGGTAATGGGTTAACAATATCAAACCATTGATGGGATACAACACAGACAGATAGAAGGACGCATTTGTGACCGAGGGTTGTTTCCTCGATCCGCTTCACATTGCACACGGCGGCTATTGGTTGGGGATGGACCAATTTGCCACAGTGGTACTGTTCAGTTTATCTCGCTTGGCAGTGGAGTTCGCATTAATAAAACACAAGTTCAATGTTCAATTTCATATCTTCTTTTATTTTGGTGGACACGAATTATTATTACTATTATCACAATGTTATTACAGTAAGACAAGCACTGACAAATTTATATTCTAAAGTTCAATTTCTAAATTCACTGACTTAATTTCAAACTAAATTTCAACTACTGACTTCTAATGTGTTCTTCTGATGAAAACCTAAAATGTTGATATCTTTTTATACCTAGCATTTAACAATCATAATTAGCCAATAGAATTCAAGATTACAAAGATAATATTTTTAGCCAATGAAAAGTAACATTTAAATATTGGAAATCTGATTGAGAACATAAGAACATGATAATCAATCTAGATCAGTATCAACAATATAGGATTATTATCACAATGGTATGTGTGAAAGGTTTGGCACTTTCTCACAATCAATCAAATATTCTTTATTATCACAGGAAGCAATCATATTGTGCTAAAATTTTAAGCTTGAAGCCATTTGCTTCCAGACATGAGATTGAATACAATGTTTTCATAACTTTGATTATACAATGGGTTTTAAGTTAAGACCAAATTTAAGCTATTTCCTTTTCCAAACCAATTAAACAATTTCAATTTTACAATTTTATAAAATATTGCGACAAAAGGTGCAATACAAAATTTTCATTTTGGTTGCATGGTTACACTTTCCACCTTCTTGGAAAAAAGATTGTCCTCAATCTCCATTATTAATAAAAGAAAATACAAATAACAATACATGAAATTAATGTTCAACAATTCACAAAAATACATACATTCATTACTTTCACACTGCCTGCAGGGCTTGAATCATACTCATTTACATTCATCATTTCATATGCAATGTCAATTCAATCAAATTTTAACAAAAGTCATGACATAATTTTAGATTGGTAATTTGGTATGCATATGAGGCAAAGCATTGACTTTCAACTTCTTATAAAATGACATATATCTGTAAGATAATTAGTACAATAAATATAAGAACATTGCAGTTGTATGAATATACAACAATGTAATGCAACAATAAGAAAGTAAAATGCAATTACAATTTCAATGAATTGATATCCTCACATACATAGATTTGTCTTTCTTCCTTTGAAGAGATTTCTGGCATTTTCTTCAGTATTTATCCATTTGAATTGTTTTCTGAAAAGCCAACTGATGAGATATTTTACTCAACAGTTATTATGTTACAATTTGGTAACTAATGCATTCGCAATTTCGTCTTCTATATTCATATTCATAATATTAACAGACGTTTGGTGTGGATAGATTGGTAATATATTTTAGACTGTAAAATAATCTACCACGATAATATTCAATGCAGATGCAACTGGTCACCTTTGTGACTGTCTGTGAATAGATTGTCAATATACTTTAAACTTGTAAGTAACCCATCACTATAATATTGATTCATAATATTCAATATATATATTTTCATTTTGTCTTTTTGACTTTCGATTGTGCATAGACTTTCAATATAATGTATACTTTTTAATAGTCTACCACTTCAATATGAACATTTTCGCTCTTTGGCGTATAATTTGCTCTATGGCATTCATTTTCTTTGATAACTGATTTCAATATAGTTTTGAATAACATTACCAGCTATGCAAATTTCATCATTAATTTATATTGTGCTTCTTTGAGCATCTTTTGACATATTTTTTTTGAGCTCCTTTGAGCAATGATTATATTTATAATTTTCTTGCTTCTTTTAGCAATTTTTTTTATCAGCATTTTCAACAATTCCTTTGCTATTTGTACACCATTTATTGGGTAAAATATTTATTACTCACTTATTATTTTGTAAGTGAAATTCCATCATTTCTAACACATTCCTTCTTCATTTATATTGGAACAGATGATTAAATTTGGTTTGTAACAATATCTTGATTCACTGCAAAGACCTATGTTGTTCTTCTATCAGAGCATATTAGCAATTTTCTATGTATTTGGAAAGGTATTGATAATGATACTTTGTGCTAATGCATATTTATACTATTTTGTTACCGTTCGATTTGAAAATTTTACCCTGTTGCTGAATTTTGGTTCTGATCCTGTACATCAATTGTCTAATATATTTAATTGGGGCTTGATTGAACGGTAACCATACTGGCTCACGAGAATTTGTCAAGAAGACCTTGAAGTATGTAGTTTCAAAGGGGTCATTTATGTTATTTGTGAACACAGCTCTAACCATTTTGGCTTCTACTGGAGTACCATCATCACATATGGCTGTTGTGTTGTGGTACAAGTTGTGGTCAATGTTTTGCATACAGTCAAAAAGTGTGTTTAAATATGGCTGCATTTCTTTTTTTCTTGTTGATATACGGAAAGGAACTGAAGACAGTGCTGTCCATCTTCCAGTTGGATTGTGAACATATAACCTTTGATTGGATAGATCATATGTTTCTAAGTAACCAACAGTATATGATGGTGGTGGGTTGAGATTTAGTTCTCCTGTCACTGGCATATCTTCGAAGAACCTATTCTTTTTCAACAATGGCCGTTTGCGTCTTCTACCAGCCATTGTTTTGTGAACATGGTATTCACGAATGAAAACATCTGGTATTGTGCTTGCATATTCCCAAGTGCTCTGCTTTTTACTGTCTTTCCATTTAATCCTATAGTACAGTGTGTTGTTGCTTCTTTTAGATTGAATAATCTTGTCAATCTCATCTATTTGAAATTTTTGTTGTGCAGGTGCTGATGGTTGGGAATTTTGTGTTGTGTTTTGTTCGGTGGGTGTGTCATGTGAGGTTGAAGCTTCATCATGATGTGTTTGTGGGTCATTTGTCTGTGTGTCAATTTGATCGTTTTCTTGATCATTTTGTTGTTGTTGCTGAGGTTTTGTTTTCTTGACCTTAGCTTTGTGCTTGCGATTTTTGGGACCTTTACCTCTGTTTTGTGGAGGTTGTTGGTCATTTTGTTGATTTGTCTGAGTATTTTGCGTGGGTGCAGGCTGGTCATTTTGTGTACGTTCAGGTTGACCGTCATTGTCTGGGATGTGCTCTGCGTTAAGGGGTTGCGTCAAGTGTTCATACCCAGGTGGTATGTTTGTTGGTCTGTCATTGGGATCATAGTAGGGTTTTAACCTAGTCGCATTGACAAGAACTTTGACCTCTTTGTTGTCACCACATCGTCTTAATTTGTATGTGTTGTGGGGTCCTAGATAGACTATGTAGTATGGTCCTACCCATTTTCTGTGCAGTTTGGGGGCCATTCCTACAGGGACTTTTGTGCAGTACAACCACACACGGTCTGCTGGTCTATAGTCCGGGTTTTGTGTCCGTTTGTCATATTGTTCTTTGTATTTGTCTTGGGCATTTTGGATATTCTCAGCAGCTATCTTTCTTGCCATTTCAAGATTTTGAAGGACATTAGAAAGATGAGTTCTAAAGTTTGCAGATAGAGTAGATTTAGGTGTCAGAGAAGTGTCGATCGGCAGTCTCATTTCACGTCCGAAGAGTAAGACGAAAGGAGAGTGCAATGTGGACTGAGTTGCAGGAGTCATGCGATAAGCCATCATGATAGAAGGTAGAAGTTCTGGCCAATCATCCTGCTGTCCTTTACAGTACAGACGCAAAGATTGAAGAATAACACTGTTCATACGTTCCACAGCTCCATTCAGTAATGGACGATATGAACTCGTATAGAACCGTGTTATCTGAAACAGTTCACAAAGAGCTTTAACTAGCTGCGAGAGGAAATTTTGACCTCTGTCAGATACAAGTACATTAGGAGCACCGTATCTACAGATTATCTCTTTGAACAAGACAGCTGCTACTTCTGTAGCTTCTTGGGTGCGAAGCGGGAAAGCTTCACACCATTTAGAGTAGCTGTCTACAACAAGAAGAACATATTTGTATTTGTCCTTGGTTGTTGGTAGTCCTCCGAGAATGTCAATGTGCCATCTTTGAAATACATCAACGACTGGCAGTGGTTGGAGTGGTGGTGGCTTACCATGCACATTGCGCTTTACTCTTTGACACTGGTCACATGATTGAACATATGCTTCGCAATCTCGAAACATGGATGGCCAGTAATATTTTTGTCGAAGAGCTGCGTAGGTACGCTCAAAGCCTTGGTGCATGCCACCAGCTAAACTGTCATGATATGATTTTAAAACATCATCACGCAGTATAGAAGGAACACAAATTTGGGTGATGATTTTCTGTTCTTTGGGGATGCCTTTTGTGCGTGGTGTGTAAATGTGTAAGAGTACTCCATTTTCGGATAACTCGTATTGCTCTGCTTCTGCAACGACTAATTTTGATTGTTTAGGGTCATCTGGCAGTTCCCTTTGTAATTTATATTTTATTATGTCTTTGTAAAATTCATCATCTCGTTGCAGAAATATTAAGTCCATGTCAGGTTTCAAAGGTATGTTTGCATTGTCATCATTGTTTATGTTTGCGTTTTGATTATCGTCAGTATTGTCAGTATTTTGTGGCAGTGCTGTCTCAGTGCTGGTAGTGGCTGGAGCAACAGATGGGCAGTGATCTTGTTCGTGACGATATACTAAAGTCACAGCTGTCAGTTGCTTAGACCTGTTGTCTGAGATCTGACAGACTGGTACAGTGTGATCACTGGTACCTAGATCACTTTTCTCACTGTCTATCTGGGGATAGACGCGTCGTGAGAGACCATCTGCATTACCATTAGCACTAGATGCCTTATGGACAATCTCGAAATTGTAACCTTGTAAGGTTAGGGCCCATCTTCCGAGACGACCTTGGCAATTCTTAATGTGCTTTAACCACTTTACAGAAACGTTATCTGTATACACTGTAAAGAAATTATTAGCGAGGTAGGGTCTAAAGTGATTAACCGCCTCTACCAGTGCTAATCCCTCCTTATCTGTAATATGCCATTTTATTTCATGGCCATGCAAAGTTCTTCCTCCATAAGCAATAGGATGCTCTAAGCCTTTTTCATCACATTGTGACAAAACATAGCCCATCGAATGATCAGAACTATCTGTTGCCAAGATAAAAGGACGATCAAAGTCAGGGAAGGCTAGTATGGGGGGAGAAGCTAATGCTTTCTTTAAAGTTCGAAAAGCGTCTTCACATTCTGGTGTCCACTTAAATTTAGTGTCTTTCTTTAATAGTGCATTTAATGGGTTTGCAATTTTAGCATATGATTTGATAAATTTTCTGTAATATGAGGTCATGCCGAGAAATGACTTTACTTGTTTGGCCGTTTTGGGCTGTGGGTAATCATCAATTGCTTTGGTTTTGGCAGGGTTGACCTTGATGCCTTGTTTAGAAATGATATGGCCCAAATATTCAATCTCTTTGGTGGCGAATTTGCATTTGGAAGGTTGAAGGGTCAAGTTAGCTGCTCTCAAATTTGCAAAGACCTGAGACAAATGATCGAGATGATCATCAAAATTTCTGCTAAAAACCAATATGTCATCAATATAGACAAGAGCAACTTTCCAATTAAGATTTTTAAGGACTTTACTCATCAGATTTTGGAAGGTGATTGGCGAGTTCATGAGACCAAATGGAAGCCTTGACCAAGAGTATACAGACTGATGAGTAACAAATGCAGCTTTATGAGCAGTTTCGGGGTCAAGTGGCACTTGCCAAAAGCCAGATTTGAGGTCGAGAACTGAGAAGACTTCTGCCTTTGCATCGGCAATGGTATCAAAAACATCTGCAATATGGGGTATAGGGAAGGACATGGGTTCAGTAACCTTATTCAGTTCTCTATAATCAACTGCAAATCGCCATTCGCCTGATTTCTTTTTAACAAGTACAACGGGACTGTTCCAGGGCGAGTCAGATTCAGTGATAAAGCCATTCTCTAGCATTTCCTTAACCTGACGCTCGGTTTCCCGACGCATCTCAGGATTTTGCCTGTAAGGTGCTTTCTTAACAGGTTTAGCATTGCCTGTTTCAATTCTGTGGGAAAATAAGTTTGTGAGTCCTAGCTCTGAAAAATCTTTTGCGAATGTCTGTCTGTTTTTGCCTATGAATATGAGTAAGTTTCTTTTCTGGGTATTGGTGAGATCAGAGTCACTTAGGTTAATGCCAAGATCCTCAGCCATAGTGATAAAGTCATCATCAGATAGTGAGTTAGCATCCATAGAGTTTATAGTTTCAGAGTTTTCATGCAGAATGTTATCAAGATCAGAAATTTGTGTTATGTCAGATTGGTTAGCTTCAGTTATTACAGAGACTCTAGTTTTAGGTTTTAGAAAGATAGGTAGAGCAGTAGGGTTCATGACACGGTAATGTACTGTACCATCCACAACTCTAGCAAGACATTTGCCTCCAACTAGCTCTTCCTTGACAAGAGATCGTGGCGGTTCACATAGCACTAGATCACCATTCATAAACTTGTTAGTTTTGAGAGATAGAATGTACTCAGAGTGAGGAGGTATTACATGAGAGGTGAAAGTTTTACCAAAGTCAGTTTTAGAGTTTTCCTGAGAGATTAGAGAGATGTGAATAGGATCAGAGTTAGGTTTAGACAGAGAGATAGTATTAGTCCTGAAGTTGAGCTGCAGTCCTTCTTTTGTCATGAAATCACGACCTAAGATGACTGGTTCATGCAGGTTAGTAAAGACATGAAAGGTGTGCTCAAAAGGATAGCCGTCAAGAAGAAAAGATAGAGTGACAGTTCCGAGTACAGGATGGATCTCACCACATACACCAGACACATGGGTTATTTTAGCACTTTCATACTGTGGTGTTTTGCTGAGTTTTTCTATGATGCGTTTGCTTATGCATGAGATTGTTGCTCCAGAGTCAAAGAGGGTGGAGACTTGTTTTGACTCTAATTGAATATATGCTCTGCAACTTTTGTCCATTTGTGTGACCAATGAAACTGAAGGTTTAATGTTAGGTGTTTGACCATTTTTGGCACAATTCTGCTTTGAACATTGCCAGGAAGCCATTGCTAATTAATGTGAATGTGACGTAAATGATAACAAGTGTAAAATGTAAAAATATAGATTTTGTTTGGTAAGTGAATAACAACAATTAGCTTTGAACTAAAGAAAATGTGTGCTGCAATTTACTGGGTTTTGTTTGATTTGTTTGACAAAATTTAGCTGTCAAAACTTGTACTAAAGATGGAAATGGGAAAAATAGCTATAATGCTCTGTATAAAAGAATAACAAGGAAATAAATATAACAACTGTTCCAACAAAAACAAAGAAACAATGTAGCACTAAAATGTTGAAATTTCACTTACCCTAGTTCAGGACATCAAACAGCACAATAAAATTCATGTAATAGATATGATGAATAAAAGTTCAAATCTTAATTCACAGAAATGTCATCTTCCACGATCGAAGTTGGTTCTTGGTTTTGGTTTGGTATTGGTTTGGTCGGCTTCTGGTTACGGCTTTGGTTGGCTCCTGGGTTATGGTTTTGGCTCACAACGGTTGTTTCGGTTTACTCTGGATGGTGTTGGTTCACTTCGAGAGGTTCGGTTGGTTCCAGTAGGTTTTAGGTTTGTCTAATCTGGTACATGTAAATGGTACCAAGAATGTTACGTTTGGTTTATGTTTGGTTTTTCTACTATATGAAAAGTTTATTTTCTCCTTCAATGGTCACTTTTTATTCGAACAATGTTTCTGGTCACTATTTCTTATCTATCTTTTGATTTCTAAGTTCAGTCTGATATTTTAATAACAGGCAGCTTTCTTCATCACTTACTTGATTATTTTGTTTTCTTTCACTGTTGTCCTTTTCAATATATCCGTTTTTCACTTCATTTCACTTTATGCACTTTTTATCACAATGTTCCGAGTCAATTACACCGGATTCTGTCACCACAAAAAGCTGTGACCGAGGGTTGTTTCCTCGATCCGCTTCACATTGCACACGGCGGCTATTGGTTGGGGATGGACCAATTTGCCACAGTGGTACTGTTCAGTTTATCTCGCTTGGCAGTGGAGTTCGCATTAATAAAACACAAGTTCAATGTTCAATTTCATATCTTCTTTTATTTTGGTGGACACGAATTATTATTACTATTATCACAATGTTATTACAGTAAGACAAGCACTGACAAATTTATATTCTAAAGTTCAATTTCTAAATTCACTGACTTAATTTCAAACTAAATTTCAACTACTGACTTCTAATGTGTTCTTCTGATGAAAACCTAAAATGTTGATATCTTTTTATACCTAGCATTTAACAATCATAATTAGCCAATAGAATTCAAGATTACAAAGATAATATTTTTAGCCAATGAAAAGTAACATTTAAATATTGGAAATCTGATTGAGAACATAAGAACATGATAATCAATCTAGATCAGTATCAACAATATAGGATTATTATCACAATGGTATGTGTGAAAGGTTTGGCACTTTCTCACAATCAATCAAATATTCTTTATTATCACAGGAAGCAATCATATTGTGCTAAAATTTTAAGCTTGAAGCCATTTGCTTCCAGACATGAGATTGAATACAATGTTTTCATAACTTTGATTATACAATGGGTTTTAAGTTAAGACCAAATTTAAGCTATTTCCTTTTCCAAACCAATTAAACAATTTCAATTTTACAATTTTATAAAATATTGCGACAAAAGGTGCAATACAAAATTTTCATTTTGGTTGCATGGTTACACATTACTCACCTAGGTATTTCTATATGTGGATTAAATGTGACCCGTCGCGCTAAAAGGGTGTGTGAAAAATATCGACCTAGTCAGTCTGCGCAGTCCGCGCAGCCAGACTAGGGCCGACACTTTTCACAAGTTTGTAATTTTCTAAATCCGCAATGTTTTCCCTTTCTTACTATACATTCATTTTTTGCATACGGGATCTGCTTTATCTGTGCTGAGTCTGACAAGTTTGTCAAAATTCAGATTTTTTTGAGTTCAAATAAGGTCCCTTTTAGCGTGACGGGTCACAAATCTAAACTCTACCGTATCTCCTTCTGTTGGAGTTAGACCCCAGAACACATCCTCCCCTATGTATGCTTTAGACAGAAATTGTAAACAGACAAACAGACAGATAGAAGGACGCATCACTCACCTAGATATTTCTATATGAGGATTAAATCTAAACTCTATTGTATCTCCCTCTTTTGGTGTTAAGCCCCAGAACACATCCTCCCCTATGTATGCTTTAGACAGGGAATATTCTTCGTAACACTTTATAGAACTGTGTGTGGTGGCCGGTGGGTTAACATGAGCTCTATCAATCTTCTGCTTAACCAAATCTTTATCCTGAAGAAATTAACAAATAATTGTTAGTTTTATGACATAGAGATATCAATTGACAAATAAAATAAATTGTGACCCATCATGCTATCAAGAGTGCCTGAAAGGCACTGAAATCACTCACCCGAGTTCTTCGTGTATTTGATTGTGTACGATATAAATTTTGTTGTAAACAAATATACATGTCGTATCAAATTGTTGTAAATAAAGTTTCATAATTTCCAATGAATGCAATGAAGTTACATTAGTATTCAATCATATTTTATTGCATGTAGTAGCATTTGCATACATCTTTAATACTGTAAAAGTCTATTTATTCGCTAGGACTAAATTTTCGCGAGTAGGCCATCTCGCGAATTCATCAATCTCGTGATTATATCAATCTCAGAATGACAGAGATTACCGATGGTTGTTTGGAATCCGGAACATTCCAAAATTATATATGTTCAATTAAAAACTTCAAATCGGTAACTTTGATCGTCGCCCACCTTTCAATGAATGAGACATTCAATTAACATCATAATGTTATATAATTATGATGATATACATGATTACAAATACAAAGTATATTTGTTACATGTGTTTCGCTAGAATATGGTCGTAAAAGGGTGACCTCTTTATCATAAACAATTCAGAAGTACAGTACATCTAATGGACAAATGAAGCTGTTACGTTCTTAGGTAAATCACTTTTTAATTGTCATACATTTAGGGACAATACATGTATTGTCCTTTTTTAACAGTTATAGAAAGGTGTGAAAACAATTATAAAGAGAAGAGAGATGTGACAAACATTTTGTGTAACCATCGCTTGTGTATTTATCGGGGTTAAACGGAACGGACATGTACGGAATAAAACGAAGCAAATATTTCCGGAAAAAAACGGAAATACCCGAGCTTTAAATCAAACCCGCGCGAATTTATAAACTCGCAAATAAATCCCAGACAACGAAATCGCGAAATGTTGAGCTCGCGAAAATAAAGACTTTTACAGTATTGAATATCATGTGCTGTTCCAGTTTGATTTTTATAATCAAGATTTAACTTTTACAATTAAATTTGGAACATCAGAATGATACATTACAAGCATTAATATGCTTTTAAAATGTGATAAGCCCCTCCTTGCCTCATCAACATTTATTGACCTATCAAAAATTTAAAACCAAGTGTTTGAAAAGAGTAACTCAAAGAGCATTTTGCTATACTTGGTTTAAATTGGCACCATGGTTGATTTTTGAAGAATTTACTTATGATCTTTTGAAGTCTGATAAGTCCTACCCTGCCACACTCAATTTTTTTTAACAAATCAAAAATTCACAAACAATATCATTGTTAAAAATGGTAACAATATTATTGTTAAAAAGAATCACTCAAGCAACATCCCTGGTTCAAACTTATCATTTCTCCTAGTCAAATAATTCCCACCTTGCCATGCCCACATTTTTGACGATTTCAGAAATTTGTAAAAAAAAAAAAAAAAAATTAAAAAGGGTACCCAAGGAACATTCCTGAATAATTTGGTATAATTTGGTCCAAGGGTTAAGGAGAAGAAAATTTTCAAAGAATTGTGTAATTTTTTCTCCAAGTCTTCTGACAAATCAAAACTTCATGAACACACATTGAAAAGAGTCACTCAAGAAACAGATCTACCAAGTTTGGTTCATATTAATTTTTTAAAGATTTTTTTCATGATTTCTGATAAGCCCCGCCCTGCAACACCCACATTTTTTGACGAATCTAAAATTTGAAAAAAAAAAATTGAAAAGGGTCACCCAAGGAACATTTCTGCCAACTTTGGTAAAAATTGACTCATTAGTTAAGGAGAAGCAGATTTTTGAAGAATCATTTAACAATTTCTCTAAGTCTGATAAGCCCCCATCCTGCAATGCCCTCATTTTTTTTTGACGAATCAAAAATTCATCAACACACAGTGAAGACAGTCACTCAAAAAACATTCCAGTCAAGATTGGTACAAATTTGATTTTTAAAGAATTATTTAACAATTTCTCTAAGTCTGATAAGCCTCGTCCTGCCACGCCCACATTTTTTGATGAATCAACAATTTGAACAAGAGCTGTCCTAAGACAGCGCGCTCGACTTTCTAAGTTGCTTAGTATAAAGGGGGCATAACTCCAAATATAGTGGAGCCAGGGTCATGGGCCCTGGTAGTAAGGTAGAGGGTGGGATGGTGAATAAGTATTCCAAGTTTGGGTTGAATCCCTTTGATAGTATGGAAGTTATTCATGTTTGAAAAAACTTTAACCTTTGTTGCAACGCCGATGCCGACGCCGATGCCCGGGTGACAGCATAAGCTCTAGTTTTCTTCGAAAAGTAGAGCTAAAAATGGTTTTGAACAAGAGCTGTCACTGTAAGATGACAATGCCCCCGACACCGCTTTGATTTTAAATTATGGCCAATCTATGTTCAAGGTCAAGGTCATCCAGGGGTCAAGGTCACCAAAGTATGTGCCTACAGAAAGGTAATGTACCAAGGAATGTTGTGGTAAAGTATGAAGCGAATATGTTAAGTAATAAGGAAGTTATGGCCAATGTTAAAGTTTTTGGACGGAATGACGGACAGACGGACGGACAGACGGACGGACAGACAAGTCAAATTTATGATGCCTCCCTATCGGGGGCATAAAAAGGTCACCTAAGAAACATTTCTGCTAATTTTGGTTAAAATTGACAAAATGGTTAAGGAGAAAAAGATTTATAAAGAATTATTTAACAATTTCTCTAAGTCTGATAAGCCCTGCCCTGCCACGCCCACATTTTTTGACGAATCAAAAATTTGAAAACGAGTTTTGAGAAGGATCACCCAGGGAACATGCCTGCCAAGTTTGATTAAGATTGGCACAGTGGTTAAGGAGGAGAAGATGTTAACCCTTTCCCAAACAAGACCTGGTTTTGACGTCTCTATAAAAGAAAGCTTGGGAAAACATTGAGACAAAAGAAGAAACTGCTGATAACCAGCAGTTTCTCCTTTTGTCTCAATATTTTCTATGCCATATTTTACACAAATTCTGTCTTTTATAGCTACCATTTTGTCATTTTTGGCAGTTTTTGAAGTGGATCACCCCAAAATTTTGTCGTTTGGGAAAGGGTTAAAAGAAATTGTTGACGACTACTGACGCACAACGCATGACACACACCGGACACAGGGTGATCACAAAAGCTCAACTTCAGCATGTAGCTCAGGTGAGCTAAAAACGCTTTACTCAAAATATCTTAATAAATCTTAATAAATCCTGCTTTAAAGAATGCACCTCTGGATTTCCTCTGAATTTAGTAATATATGACTTAAAATAAATGTCTTGGAAAGGTAAACTCCAATTAAACAGAACAATGGTACATAATTAATCATTAGAGCAAATTCATATTGCCACTTTTCAATTCAAAACCTAATAACTACAGAATGAGTAAAGCTGTATAATTTACAAGGTTTTGCAGTAAACTGACAATATGCATTTCTTAAAATGATCTTTAAAGATCTTTTTAAAATCTAAATTAATTCAAATAATCTAAATTTTAGGTCTACCTGGAATTTATTTTTTTGAAGGAATTCGAAAGAGATTCATGCATGGAAGATTCATGTGAAGTTTGGTTGAAATTGGTCCATAGTTTTGGAGAAGAAGGACAGATGCCCATAGCATGACAGACACAGGGCCATGACATAAGCCCCTTTGGCCTTTGGCCGGTGGAGCTAGAAATGAAGAAATTGTTTCATTTTCCACAATGTTTTCTGACCAATAATTGGAAAGATTTTTTAAAATGCTTCAACTTGAAATTGTCATCTGAAAACACTTCTTGAATTGGACCAGTCAGTAATTTTGCTGTCTGGTAATGGATTACAAACCTCAGTCTTCAATGCCTCATTTTCCTTTTGCTCTAGATTGTTAGTCTTCAATTTATCTAGCTCAGATTCTAGCTCCGAAATACGGGCTGAAATTCATAAACGATTAACTTTTTGCAAACAGATAAAAAATATGCAGTTGGTGGCTTGAATTAACCCTCTACAAAACAGTATCTTAAGCTTCTCTTACAACCTGTCGTGCGTCTTTATAAAACATGCGTTTTTAAACACACTATTTTAAAGGACACACGACTGGTTGTAAGAGAGACAGAAGAATTGTCTTGACAATTCTGTGCTACATGCAGTCTGCGTCATGGTTGTGTCCACCAAAATCGTATGTTGCACGTATGTGCATTGCACGACTATGCCTACGTTTTAGACGCAGACCGCACACAGGAGCATGTAAAACCGGTTGTAAGAGAGGCTTTATATAGGGTGCATCAATTTTACCACACAATAATTCTTTTTGACTCCCAACAAGATTATGGCTTTGAAAAACATTGTGGAAAAGGAAATAATTGCTTGTAACAAGCTATTTCTGCAATTCCAACAATATTTTCTACATGAAAGACCAAAAACATGTGAAATTTCATTCAGTTTAAATTGTCGTCTGCAACATCTTTGAATTTGGAACAGTTTAAAATTTGTATGTTTGGTAATGGGTTAAAAGCAGCTCAAGATGACAAAATGGGTGATATCAAGAATGAGATGTGTGCTTAATATAGCCCAGAAAATATTAAGACAAAAGAAGAAAATGCTAATCATTAGCATTTTTTCCTTAGCCTCAATGTTTTCAAAAACATTTCCTATAATGGACATCAAAACAAAGTCATGATTGAGAAAGGGTACAGATCTTCAATACAAGGAAAATGAAAAAAAAATGTACCCCAAAATCCTTTTTCTACAGAACAAAATTCTGGATCAGTCTAATTTGAAGATGCTGCAAATGACAAAGTCTATGTAAGTATTAGAATAAAACTTGTGTATTACATGATATAAATAACAAGAGCTGTCACTGTAAGATGACAATGCCCCCGACACCGCTTTGATTTTAAATTATGGCCAATCTATGTTCAAGGTCAAGGTCATCCAGGGGTCAAGGTCACCAAAGTATGTGCCTACAGAAAGGTAATGTACCAAGGAATGTTGTGGTAAAGTATGAAGCGAATATGTTAAGTAATAAGGAAGTTATGGCCAATGTTAAAGTTTTTGGACGGAATGACGGACGGACGGACGGACGGACAAGTCAAATTTATGATGCCTCCCTATCGGGGGCATAATAAAGGGGAAAGAGAAAATGTCGGTTACAAGCATTCTACTCTTTGTTCCTGTCTGTCTGTTCTTCTCAAAACTTTCTCTTTCTCGTGGAAATCAATATAAGAAATAATTTACTTAAGAGATAAAACAAAAACCAACCTTGTAAACTTTCATTCTTTTGTTTCAAAATTTGGTTGTTTTTCTTCAGTTTGTCATTTTCCTGAAAATATTACATACAAAAGTTGAAATTGTAAGCTGGTTTGGTGTAAACTTACCTCCGTTACCTGTAGCATGGTAACAAAAAATATCCCAGTACAATAACATGGTGCATAATCACATGTGACTCAGAATTTCCAATAATCTTCAATATCTTTTTTAATATTTGACCAATTTGAATTCGATTTGAAGCAGAGAAGGTGGGAAAATGCCAGGAATAAGCTGGTAATGTTTTTATTTTTGAAAAATCAACTGATAAAAAAGTTATTGAAGATAAACCAACATTTTGGTTTATCTTCAATAACTTTTTTATCAGTTGATATTTTAAAAGGACATTTCAGAATTTTTTGTCATAAATTTTACTTTTATTTTTATCTGAAAGAGCATATTTCCTCATGAAAATTCTGAAAATTTCGGGCCAAAATATTGCGCCATTTACGAGAAATTTATATTTTTGTGTTAAAATTGAACAAATTGTTGTGGACAACAGTTCAGATTTATATGCAATTTATCGATTATGTCTCAACTTTAAATGCGTGTTTCTCGCTTATTGGCAAAAACTTCAAAAAACCAATAGTATTTACACTCATTAGAATACCAATCTTGGCATCAAGACATACTTTAAAAAATTGAAATTGGAATGAAATGTCCCTTTAAAAATCAACCACGTCCATCTAATGCGTGACGTCTGTCCACATTCTCTGCTTCAAACCGAATTCAAATTGGTCAAGTATCAACAAAATTATTAAAGATTTTCTCAAATTGTTGCATCACATGATTATCCACGGTTAATAAACCAGTCAAGTGATGTCATTAGAGGCAGCCACAGTCTTTGATGGATTCAAATTCTTTTAATAGCTTTGAAAGTCTTTCCCACATGGATCATTCCTGCCAAGTTTCAAGAAGATTGGCCCACTGGTTTGGGAGGAGAAGATCTTTAACCCTTTCCCAAACAACAAAATTTTAGGGTGTTCCAGATCAAAAGCTGATGTAGACAACAATATTGATGTCAAAAAGGAAGGAATTTGTGAAGAATATAACACAGAAAACATTGAGACAAAAGGAGAAACTGCTGGTTGTCAGCAGTTTCTTCTTTTGTTTCAATGTTTTCCAAAGCCTTTCCTTATAGGGACGTCAAATCCCGGTCTTGGTTGGGAAAGGGTTACAGAAATTGTAGACAGAGGGCTGGACGGATGAACAGATGGGCAACGGACAAAGACCAATCACAATACCTTACCTTGAACACTTTGTGCTCATGAGATGAGCTACAAACTTGTGGAAAACAATTTGATTGAATTTTAAATTGCTTGGTAGCAAACATTGCTGAAAATGAAGATATTGCTTGTTACAAGCAATTCCTTCATTTCCCCACAATGTTTTCTCATGCCTTTTTCTTGAGGAGGCGTCAAAAAACATCATCAAGCAGGAATTGGTTATAGAATTCCAATAGTAATTATCACCTGTTTTATAGGCCTGTTACTATAGGGTTAATTCACGTTTTTGAGGTCGTTAACATTCTCAGAGGCCCAAAAAATGCGTTATCGCCTGAGACCGGAGGTCGAAGGCGATAACCCATTTTGTGGGCCTATGAGAATGTTAACGACCGAAAAAACGTGAATTGACGCTATTATTGCATAAAATATGAATAATTTGCAAAGAAATGTAATAAAATAAGACGAATAACTAAAAAACTTAGTGAAAATTTAGCCACATTTACACCGACAGATACCAGAGTTTTCCGTCATTCGACTCGACATATATCGAGTAAGTGCGATATCCACTAGACGGGCCGTTAGATTTTCATCGTGTAGCTATATAGTCAAGTTTCATCGCATTTTTACTGACATAATCTTCATTTGGGTTGGCGAAATCCTAACAATGTTCGACTTAGTTTTCTTTTGGAAACATGCTCTGGATATCCTAACGTTCATTTCAGTGCGAGTAATAAATTAAAAGGTCGGAATTTCCAAGGTAGATCTCTGGACCGTTTGGTTCGTTTCAGACATTTGTTCATTTCAATAAAAACAAAGTTGTAAAGGAAAAATTGCAGTAACTAAAAGAAGAACAAGAAACACATAGGCTTACCACCACATTTGACCTAGACCACAACCACTCAATTCTAATTTCTATCCTTCCATGTCCACGAAATACACTTTTAGTTTAAAATCTGTCAGCTGCCCGTTTGTTTACTTTTTGATTCCAAGATTTAAACCTATGTCACTATAATTATTACGTCATCAGATATGGTTACACTGGGAGACCTAGTTTATTTATTGGGATGTAAACTGGAAATGGGGTCTTACAAGAATTTACATCGCGGAAAAGGGAAATGACAAAATTTCGGCTTTATTTTCAATTTTCTGAAGCACTCACAACAAATCCCCGATCGAGGATATTTGAGTGCAAAACTGGTCCGATATCCCACATGAATCTGCCGATTAATGCACGATTTCTCTGGATATCCGCCCGCTTTCTGCTGGTTATACAATGCCAATAACAGACTGAAAACACACATTTTAGGCAATAATTAGAGATAACCATGTGTTATTGTCAACAATGTCTATGAATATTTAACAAGACTATCAATTAAAGTGATCATACCCCACAAAAGCAATGTTTTTTCGCAAATTGAGAAGTACATTTCATTTCAACTGTGAGCTGATCAATTGGGAATTAGAGCTAACAAAAAATCAACAGACAAGATCTTAAACCATGCTGGGCTAAAAAGCCTCAAGGGACCTTTTTACAAATCCTGGCTCATATGTAATTGTATCTTAAGTTTATGTAAAATTTCACCTTTATGTAATGATACAGGCTGCTCTGTTGTTGTTCACAAAGAACTGTTTTCCTGCAAAATAAAATTGAGCCTACATCTGGAAAAGAGTCCTTTACAGAATTCCCAAACGGCAAAATTTCAGACCTCTAAATTCAAAGATGTTGCAGATGACAATTTCATGTGAATGGAACTTTCATTTTTGGGTCATTCAGGGTAGAAAACAATGAGGAAAATGAAGAAAGATTTTTTGCATTTTCCCCAATGTTTTCCAAAGCTTTCATCTCATAGGGCGTCAAAAATCATCAATGTGTGGTAATGGGTTAAAGAATTCCCAAACTTTAGACTATTCTAAATTCAAAGATGTTGCAGACGACGATTCTAACTGAATGAAAATTTACATTTTTGAGTCTTTCAGGGTAGAAAACATTGTGGAACAAGGTGTCAAACTGTCACAAGATACGCCCGTAACACTGCTTTATGTCAACAGGGGGAGCGGGTTGGTAAAAGTTTCATGGTCCTAGCTATTATACTTTTCGAGATATGCCCTGGACGATTCAAGTATGAAAACAACAAAGGGCAATAACTCAAAATATAGGCTAGGTAGAGTTAAAATTCTTGTGCACTGCACTCCCCCTTAGTGAGATCTATACACCCATGAAGTTTCATGATCTTAGCTATAATACTTTTAGAGATATACTCCGGACAAGATTCAAGTATAAAAAACAACAAAGGGCAATAACTCAAAAAATAAGCCAGGTAGAGTTATGGTTCTTGTGCACTGCACTCCCCCTTGGTGAGATCTATACACCCATGAAGTTTCATGATCCTAGCTATTATACTTTTAGAGATATACTCCGGACAAGATTCAAGTATGAAAAACAACAAAGGGCAATAACTCAAAAAATAAGCCAGGTAGAGTTATGGTTCTTGTGCACTGCACTCCCCCTTGGTGAGATCTATACACCCATGAAGTTTCATGATCCTAGCTATTATACTTTTAGAGATATACTCCGGACAAGATTCAAGTATGAAAAACAACAAAGGCCAATAACTCAAAAAATAAGCCAGGTAGAGTTATGGTTCATGTGCACTGCACTCCCCCTTGGTGAGATCTATACACCCATGAAGTTTCATGATCCTAGCTATTATACTTTTAGAGATATACTCCGGACAAGATTCAAGTATGAAAAACAACAAAGGGCAATAACTCAAAAAATTAAGCCAGGTAGAGTTATGGTTCTTGTGCACTGCACTCCCCCTTGGTGAGATCTATACACCCATGAAGTTTCATGATCCTAGCTATTATACTTTTAGAGAAATACTCCGGACAAGATTCAAGTTTGAAAAACAACAAAGGGCAATAACTCAAAAAATAAGCCAGGTAGAGTTATGGTTCTTGTGCACTGCACTCCGTAATGATGAGAAGAATATAACTGCCAAGTTTAAAGTCAATCGGACTTAAGGTGACAGAGTTATGCTCCGGACAAAGAAGTGGACGCCGCCGGACGCCCGGACACCCGGACGCCGGACACCGGACATCACGGGTGATCCCATAATACGTCCCGTCTTCGACGGGCGTATAAAAATGAAATAGGTTGTGAATGTTGTAGGGTGCCAATTATAAGCATCATTATGTGGGTCTGGGAATGGGTTAATGTCATGTTCATCCATTTTTCTGGTACTTAAAGGTCAATTACGACCAAATGAAAGGATTTTCTGGTTTTCTAATAAATCACTTGAAAATGGAAATTTGAAAATGGAAACTGTCCAAATTTTTGCTGCTTGGAAAATAAATAAAATGGCAGGGAATCAGAAAACTGTCAATAACTTTTTTAATAGTTGACCAAAACAAATTCGGTTTGAAGCTGAGAAAGTGGAAAATACAACAAATTAGCTGGATGAGGTCAATCTTGAACAAGAATTGTCCGCGGACAATAAAGCTCGCCCAAACGAGAGCTTGTCACAAAGAAAAGTCATTTCCTAGGTCAAGGTAAAAAGGTCATGGCCCAAAATGAAATTTTGTAAAAGTAGGTCAAGCTCCATGGTCAAAGTCACAAGGTCACAGGTCATGGTCAAATGTGAACTGTGTTGGAATGAGGTGTCAGTGTGTGAAATATCAAGGCTGTAGGTGTAAAAGGACATGAGTTATAGGCCAAGTTAAAGTTTTTTGAAAGTAGGTCAAACTCCAAGGTCAAGGTACAAGGTCACCGTCAAATGTGAACCGTGTTGGTAGGTGTCCATGTGTGAAATATCAAGGCTGTAGGTGTAAAAGGACATGAGATATAGGCCAGGTGAAAGTTTTTTAAAAGTAGGTCAAACTCCAAGGTCAAGGTCACCAGGTCCAAGGTCATGGTCAAATGTGAAAAGTGTTGGTAGGAGGTGTCATTGTGTGAAATATCAAGGCTGTAGGTGTAAAAGGACATGAGATAAAGGCCAAGTTAAAGATTTTTAAAAGTAGGTCAAACTTCAAGGTCAAGGTCACCAGGTCCAAGGTCATGGTCAAATATGAAAGGTCTTGGTGGGAGGTGTCCATATGTGAAATATGAAGGCTGTAGGTGTAAAAGGACATGAGCTATAGGCAAGGTTAAAGTCTTTTAAAAGTAGGTCAAACTCCAAGGTCACAAGGTCCATGGTCATGGTCAAATGTAAATCATGTTGGTAGGAGGTGTCCATGTGTGAAATATCAAGGCTGTAGGTGTAAAAGGACATGAAATATAGGCCAGGTTAAAGTTTTTTAAAAGTAGGTCAAACTCCAAGGTCAAGGCCACAAGGTCCAAGGTCATGGTCAAATGTGAATGGTGTTGGTAGGTGTCCATATGTGAAATATCAAGGCTGTAGGTGTAAAAAGACATGAGATATAGGCCAGGTTAAAGTTTTTTAAAAGTAGGTCAAACTCTAAGGTCAAGGTCATGAGGTCAAAGGTCATGGTCAAATGTGAATGGTGTTGGTAGGAGGTGTCCATATGTGAAATATCAAGGCTGTATGTGCAATAGGGCATAAGATATAGGCCAGGTTAAAGTTTTTTAGGCCAGGTTAAAGTTTTTAAAAGTAGGTCAAACTCCAAGGTCAAGGTCACAAGGTCAAAGGTCATGGTCTCAAATGAAAGGTCTTGGGTAGAGGTATCCACATGTGAGATATGAAGGCTGTAGGTGTAATATGGCATGAGATATAGGCCAGGTTAAAGTTTTTTAAAACGGTCAAAAAGTGGGTCAAACTCCAAGGTCAAGGTCACAAGGTCAAAGGTCATGGTCTCAAATTAAAGGTCTTGGTTAGAGGTACCCACAGGTGAAATATGAAGGCTGTATCTCTAACAGGACATGAGATATGAGCCAGGTTAAAGTTTTTGCGGACACTGACGCCGACATCCGGGGGTATGACAATAGCTCTTCCGAGACTATCGTCCCGGGCGAGCTAAAAAATCTTCTGATAAAAGGTTAACGATAACCAAAGTAACTGTTTACTTGGTCATAATATTTCATCTGTCAATTTTTTTAAGAATTTATCACATCCAGCAAATCCCTGGCTTATTTCTGTCTTCTCTGCTTCAAACCTTTTGACTTGTTATTTTCCAAGCTATATTGCGCACAAATACTGTCTTTATCAACATAAGAGGTCTGCAATAGCCTTTGAATTAAACCACCCAAAAATTTTGCTGTTTGGAAAAGGGGGAAAATTTGTAAGGCCGTACAACTTGAAAGGTGCTGCAGATGACAAAATGGATGTTACCCAAGATAGAATTTGTGAAAATTGTATCACAGAAAACATTGAGGAAAAAGAAGAAAGTGCTCACCATCAGAATTTTGTTCTCTTGCCTCAATGTTTTCCGAAGCTTTTTCTATGAGGGAAGTCAAAAGCAGGTCTTGTTTGGGAAAGTGTAAAATAGACCTACGTTATTAGTTGCCCTTTAGTTTTCTTCAACTCACTCTCCAGCTCACTCGTCTTCTTAAGACTTTTTTCTTTTTCCTGTCAAAACATATATATGAGTTTTTGGGGTACGGACAAAAATCCAGGACAAAACCTCAATGCAAATGATGACTAACAAAATTAGAATACCTCTAAAAAACGCCCACTCCCTACTTTTCCATCGACCATGTTTCTAATAAAAGCCTGAGCGTTTATAAGAATAATTACAGTACATATGTATAAAACCTTTTATCAGAAAAGCAAGAGCTTCGCAGAGCGGCGCATATACGCCTAAGAGGGGCTTGTCAGTAAAATGGGCTTTTTTTTTTAATTCAAGGGCAGATAATTCAATATGAAAAGAGTTATCTGAATTCCGTCAGCTGTGTGCACAACTGGACACCATGGAGATTCATTGTGGCAAGTTTAACCAAATTCCGATAAAAACTGTAGGAGTTGCGCACACAAGAAATTGATAACGGACAGACAGGGTCATAACATAATACGACCCTTCGGGCGTATAATGAAACAAGAGGCCCAGGAGGGCCTGAATCGCTCCACTGGTTAAAGTGGAAGAATTATCCCACGATTTCTTGTAAGCCTTACACAGGGGCAGCCAAATCTTGATATTTGTGAATAAATTTTGAAAAGAGACTCAAAGAACATTCTTGCAAAGTCTGGTTACAATTGGCCTTATGGTTGATTTTTAAAGAATTTTCTTATGATTTCTGTAAGTCTGATAAGCCCCTTTCTCCCTGCCACAGCCACATTTTTTTGACAAATATAAAAATTTGTGAACAAATTTTAAAAAGAACGACTAAAGGCTCATTCCTGCAAAGTTTGGTTCAATTGGGCACACTGGTTGATTTTTTAAGAATTTTCTTATGATTTCTTTAAGTCTGATAAGCCCCTTCCTCCCTGCCATGGCCACATTTTTTGACAAATGTAAACAAGCTGAAAATTACACCAAGGCAAGATCTTATAGTCACCAACATTTTGTGAAAGTTTTGTTTAGATTTGTCAATATTTGTAGTTGCTAGAGTGAAATCAAAGTCAAAATAGAGTTGAAAATGGCAATTTTGTCAAATTCAAGGGCACATAACTCATGATATATAATTCCGATCAAGCTAAAAATTATACCCAGGCAGGATATTATGCTTATATATATTCTGTCCAAGTTTTGTCTTGATTAGTTGATATTTGTAGATTTTAGAGTAAAAATAAAGTCAAAACCAGCTATTTTTGACATTCAAGGGCAGATAACTCAGGTTATTCTGGTTCGATCAAAATTCTTTGAAGGAATCTGAGAAAGGGTCACCCAAGGATCATTCCTGTGAAGTTTGGTTGAAATACATCCAGTAGTTTCTGAGGAGAAGATTTTTAAAGAAAAAGTTAACGGACGGACGGACGGACGCACGGACGGACGGACGCACGCACGCACGACGGACACAACGCCATGACAATAGCTCGCTGGCCTTCGGCCAGTGGAGCTAAAAACAGTTACAGTGGAGCAATATCCGTTTAATCTCCTATTCCTGAGTGTTTAAGAAACTGCGAATAAGAAAGAGTATTTACCCATTACTTACATCCATTTTGCTGTCAGCGAATTTAAGAATTCTGATTTTGTCTCTCCGCAAATTCAAAGTTGCGCGAATATTTGTAAAACTAAAAAATGGGGGCCTTCCGCGAAAATTTCGCTCCACGAAAATATATACACATTGATACAGTATGAAATATTCTTTTTTTGTGAATATGGTTTTGTCCTACGGGGGGTTTCGCCCTACATCCGAGTTTTGTGAACCATTACGCAAAAAAGTGACATTATGGGAAGTGTGGAAAGTACAGACCCTAATCAGTCTGCGCAGTTATCAAACCCTAAGGCTGAATCTTTTCACTCAAATACAATTTTTTTAACACAGAATTTTTCCCCTTATATCTTGCTATATGTTCATTTTTCAAATCCAACAATTGGTTTATGGTCTATAAAAACATTGGGGAATCATATGTGACCCGTCGCGCTAAAAGAGACCTTATCCGAACTCAAAGATCCAAATTTGGACAAACTTGTCAGACCCAGCACATGTCAACCAGATCCCATATGCGAGAAATGAACATATAGTAAGATAGGAAAATCATTCCGGATTTAAAAAATTACATAAAAGTGAAAAGTGTCGGCCCTAGTCTGGCTGCGCGATATTTTTCACACACCCGATAAGGTCCCTTTTAGCTCGGCGGGTCACATATGACAAAACAGTTTCAGAAAATTGTCAATTATTTTGTTAAAAGGAGATCAAATTGAATAAGAAAGCTATCACTAAATGTGATAAAATACCCCGTCACTACATTTGTCTGGCATGCAGGTGACGGATGATTTGTTGAGCAGCCAAACAGTTTGGGAACTGGTCAGTTTATCAATGTGTTAGGCAGAGGATACTTAAATGGTACAATGGCTAAGACAACCCGCTCAGTAAGAGCACTGCGCCTATAGAAAGTAATTGCAGCCTACTATAGGTAACTACTGCAAAGAATACCATGGTGAAACATAATATTCAAAATTCAGTCAACAGCGTCAATGGGATCTCTAGTCCAACTGGAGATTCCTCACTCGGTAGGGTAGATTATGTACGACAGGTAGCACCCGATCGTCATCCAACGACTGTCCGTAACAAAACCAAGATTAGAATTGGAACATGGAACGTACAGACACTTATGCAAAAAGGAAAACTAGAAAATGTAAAGCAAGAAATGAAAAGAATGAACCTCAACATACTTGGACTCTCAGAAATGAGATGGAAAGGAGCAGGTTGTATCAAGTCCGACAACTATACAATAGTTTACTCCGGTGGAACTCAACATCAGAGAGGAGTAGGAATTATCTTAGACCCAGAAACAGCAAAAAGTTTGAATGGATTTTGGACCATCAGTGATAGGGTAGTTATAATAAAACTCAAAGGCTCTCCATTTGACATAGGAATTATACAAGTATATGCACCAACAGCTGATAAAGACGATGCTGAGATTGAGGAATTCTATGAAACAATCGAAAAAGCGCTGAAACAATTGAAGTCCCAGGACATCAGAATTATTATGGGAGACTTCAACTCAAAGGTTGGCAAGGAAAGGGAAGTGGCCACAGTAGGCCCATTTGGAATAGGAGAGAGAAATGAAAGAGGAGAACGCCTCATTGAATGGTGTAAGGAACATGAGATGTCTGTTATGAACACATGGTTCAAAAACCACCCCAGAAGATGTTGGACATGGAAAAGCCCAGGCGATAAAACAAGAAATCAAATTGATTTTATTTTGATACAAGAGCGTTTTCGGAATTCTATAACATCATGCAAGGCAATGCCAGGAGCAGACTGGAAGTGACCATAACCCTGTGATTGGAACAATGAGACTAAAACTAAAGATACTGAAGAAAGCAAAAAGAGCACCCAGACTCCAAATGAACCTGCTACAATGTGATCAAGGCATTAAAGGGGCTTATAAGATCAGCGTAGAAAATAGATTTGAAAAACTTGAGCAATTGACAAATGTAGAAGAAATGTGGCAGATGATGAAAGATAGTATCACTGAGGCAGCACAAGAGCATATTCCTGTCACAAAGCGGAAACAACACAAAAAATGGATGAAACAGGAAATTCTAGACTTGATGGAAGACAGAAGGAAAGCAAAGGGAGAAGAAAAGCGATATAAGGAATTAGACAGACTAGTTAAGAAAAAATGTAATGCAGCAAAGGAAGAGTGGATAAATTCAGAATGCGCTTTAATTGAAACAAACAAAAATATTGACAGCAAACTTGTACACAAGAAGATACATGAATTGACAGGGAAACGGGATTCTGTCAAAACAGGCTGCATAAAATCTAAAGATGGTGACATTCTCATGGAAAAAGAACACATTCTAAATAGATGGTCAGAATACATAGAGGAGTTATACCATGACGACAGAGACCCGCCACCTCACATATTCAATGAAGACGAAGGTCCTGCAATCCTCGAAGGGGAGGTGAGAAATGCCCTCATGAAGATGAAAAACGGCAAGGCATGAGGACCTGATGACATTCCAATTGAGTTTATAACTGCCCTTGATGAAATAGGAATCGAAGCTGTCACAAAACTACTAAACAAGATTTACGACACAGGGACCATTCCAGAAGATATGAGGAAGTCTGTTTACATTGCCCTCCCAAAGAAACCTGGTACAGTAGACTGTGATCAGCACCGCACAATTAGCTTAATGAGTCACCTCACTAAGGTTCTACTACGAGTACTTATGAACAGAATGAGAAATAAAATCCTCCCTGAAGTATCAGAAGCACAGTTCGGATTTATGACTGACAAAGGTACAAGAAATGCAATATTTGCCCTTAAGACACTCATGGAAAGATCTATTGAGGTACAGAAAGACCTTTATATATGTTTTATAGATTACTCAAAGGCATTCGACAAAGTACGACACTCCGATCTGTTTGACATTCTTATAGGATTAAACATCGACGGAAAGGATCTTAGAATACTCATAAACCTCTACTGGCAACAGCAAGCCGCCATCAGAATTGATAATGACTGCAGCGAATACAGACCTATCCGCAGAGGAGTGAGACAAGGCTGTGTCTTATCACCGGATCTCTTCAACCTTTACAGTGAAATGATTTTGCGGCACATTGAAGAGCAAGAAGGTGTCAGTGTGGGTGGTCATAACATCAACAACTTAAGATATGCTGATGACACTGCCCTCATGGCAGATTCAGAAGATAAACTGCAGAGAATCCTGACAACAGTAGCAGAAGAAAGTGAAGAGAAAGGTCTACAGCTGAATATTAAGAAGACAGAATGCATGGTAATCTCCAAAAAGAATGACACCCCACAATGCAAAATCACATGTAAAGGAGAGACTATCAAACAAGTGAGCACATTTAAATATCTCGGCTGCACAGTAACCTCCGATGGCAAGAGTGACACTGAAATAAAGAAAAGAATCGGTATGTCAAAATCTACTTTCAACAACATGAAATGCATCTTCACAAACAGAAATATAAGCAACAGCACAAAAATTAGAACCCTGAAAACATATGTTTGGTCCATCCTTCTGTATGGTTGTGAATGCTGGACTTTAACAAAGGACACAGAACGTCGCCTTGAAGCAGTCGAGACCTGGTTTATCAGGAGAATCATGAGGATCCCGTGGACAGCAAAACTGACAAATGAGACAGTAATGAATATGGCGGGATACAAGAGATCTCTACTCAAGACCATCATTGAAAGACAATTGAAATTTTTTGGACATATAATGAGGGCAGATGGATTAGAAAAGTGTTTGCTGCTAAGAAAGATCAACGGCACAAAAAGCAGAGGACGGCCACGAACAAAATTTACAGATGGTCTGAACAGAATCGCTACAAACTGCCAACTCTCTACCGTTGATCTAATAAGACTGACTGAATGCAGAAATGAATGGAGAGCCATGGTCGTCGATGTCTGCAAAAACAGACCAGACACCTAGAGAGAGAGACATTTGTCTGGACAAGCATTTTTGTTGAAAATAAAGTGTAATAACTCACAAAATAAGCAAGGTAGAGTTAAGCTCCTTGTACACTGCACTTCTCAGCAAGTCATTTCCCATGATTATGGAATCTCAGACAGCCTCTTCAGCATGAGATTTTTTAAAATAAGATGTTTTTTCTTAAGCATTTTTAAGAACTAGATTCTGACCAGGGTGTTCCGAATGCTCCATACTTCATACAAATAATTTCATGATGATGTCATTTGTATGAAGTATGGAGCATTGCAATGGTACCATGGAACATTTGCAACAACTCAGTCAATTCTCTCTTATATTGCTTCTACAGAGTTAACCCAGGGGTTCTGCAGGAAGGATAGGGTAATGACGCCTCCGACTGAGAGTCTTAAAAATCTTGCTCCAAAGAACGCTATATCCTCAAACATCTTGAGAAATCTCAAGAAATCTGGCTCTTAACCCTTTCCCAAACAAGACCTGGTTTTGACGTCTCTAATTGAAATGGCTCAGGAAAACATTGAGGCAAAAGAAGAAACTGCTGATAACCAGCAGTTTCTCCTTTTGTCTCAATATTTTCTATGTCATATTTTACACAAATTATATCTTTTTTAACTTCCATTTTCGTCATTTGTGGCAGTTTTTGAAGTGGATCACCCTAAAATTTTGCCGTTTGGGAAAGGGTTAAGAATGCGCCTCTGGATTCAAGGTTCAAATGTTTTACTTTTTAGTGAACAGGCTGCTCCGTGCTGAATATTCCTGTCAGATGAAGTCTTCAGTTGCGGGTCAGTACCGGATTTGGCAAAGTTTGTAATCCATTTAGGTGTCAAAATCTAACTCAAGAAATAAGATCTCATCTATCCTACTATATCAAACAATCTCAGTGTTCACCATGCTGTGTTTACACGCTTGAATGACATCATTTGACATTCACAACCACCATCGGCTATTTTCGTTCTCCATAGATTGGCTGCGAGATTACAATTGGAACTTCTCTAGGCCAATCTACGATCTTCCTGACCAGGTTACTCCCCCTCGATCAATTTATGTCATTCAAGAATTTCCCAAGTAGAGAGATTAACCTTTTTCGGGAACAGATTCTTTTTACGATTTTCACAAATTTGTTTCAACATGTTTTGATTTTCTTGTGAAATGTTACTTGCTGCGCACTGACCTTTGCAGACGGGCAATTATTTTTAATTCTGCTGGAGTTGCCACCCACGAAATTTCAAAATTTGCCAGACTGAAATTAAAAACAGCGGGATTTGTGCATTGGCACACCCTGGATGCAACACTGTACCCATGAAGTTTCACAGATGGAGGAGATGGACAGACAGACGGACAGACAGGCTGATTCCAGTATACCCCCGTAAACATTTGTTTGGCAGGGGTATGATAATACATTCATTTCCAAAGGTATAATAAATCAGAATGCATTACCTGTTTCATCAAATCTTCTACTTTCTGGTCTAGTGCTGCCCTCATTTCACTCTCCTTGTCTTGTTGACACTTGTCACATTCATTTCTGCAAATGAAAACAAAGCTTTATATTATGCACAATACAAATCTACAACCCTACATACCCCATTAATCCTTTCCCAAATAAGACATATTGTAGAAGGCATTTTCGAAAACATTGAGGCATTTTCTCCTTTTGCCTTAATATTTTCTAAAAACTATTTTACAAGGAAAAACTTCATCAACATCCATTTTGTCGTCTGTAGCAGCTTTCATTGTTTGTCCTTTGGGAAAAGGTTAAGGGGAAACAGGAGAAATACTCTTTAATGTTTTCAAAAGCAATGAAAAAATCAGCGACCATGCTATTTGTTGTTTTAAAAGAAGTTAATTATGTGCATTTATAAATACATATCATGCCATTTCATCTCAAACTCTGCCAACACTTAATCTAGTATCTGTTGATTAGCAAATTTTCTTTTTTTACAGAAATGGCATTTTCTTTTCATCAAAACTTAATATTTGCTCTGGACTGACTGTGTGAAGTTACGGTAATAACACAGACCTACATATAAGAGGGGATAATGGCTTTTCAAAATAAGACATTTCATAAACCTTTTATTAAACCCCATATTGTGGTGGTTGTGGTGTGGTTTGTGGTGGTTTGTGGTGTTTAGTGCCACCCGTTGTGAGTACTTGTTCCAATTGTCCCTACAAGACGATTCTAATGAGCACCCACAGCATAGTGTTTGGATTTGAAATAACGAATTTTGAATGCCTTTACCCCCACTTATCTGTAGCTCTGTATCGTAGGAAAGATGTTGTAATAAGGAATAACAAAATTGCCATAGTCATGATATACGCCACCACTTTGCTGATGTTTCAAAAAAATAAAAAGTTGTGTTCACAAGGTTTAATAGATATCCAGTCAAAAACCTGGGAGGAATTGGGTTCACAAGCAAGGGCAGATCCAGGATTTTTTTCCAGGGGGGTCCAAGGCCAAGATTTTTTCCAGGGGGTGGGATGGGGGAGTGGGGCAGGGGTGTTGGTTGGGGGTTTGCTCCGCCCATGACAAGGCTGAAATATCATTGAGCCCCAGAGACTAAGTGTCAAAGGGCATAATACAGGCATAAATCAATGAACCAAAAATCCTTAATTCATGCATATCTACCAATTAAGGTGATAACATCTACCAAATTTCATTAAGATCCAGCAAAAATATTTAGGAAGAGTTGCGCTCACAAGGCTGCAATTTCAATAAGCCTGAGAGACTTAGTTTTAAGGGGCATAACTCAGCCAAAAATTAATGAACCATGAAATCCTTACTTCATGCATATCTTCCAATTAAGGTGATAACATTGACCAAGTTTCAGAAAGATCCAGCAAGAAACTTAGGAGGAGTTGTGTTCACAAGAAAAAAGGACATATACGTACAAATGTCTGGATAGACAGATGGACAAACCAATGGAAGGAAGGACAGTAAGACAGACGGAGAAGATGACGCCAATGTACAACCGCCTCTTATGATTTTTATAATGCACAAAGATACATAATCAACAGCTCTCTCAGGACATCCAAGCACGACTATCATGCATTGGACAGTGAACAATTCAAAGTCTGAAAAGGATAGAAATTTGATTAAATTAATTGTCAGGGTAATGAATCGTTTCCTAGAGGCTTATATTATGATCACAGAAGCATGTACAAAGTTTGAAAGCTGTTACGAAAAAACAGTTACTGGTATCACAGATATATGGAAGTTGCAAGTTAAAACTTAACCAAGAATTTTTTTTAGTCCAAAAGGGTAAAAATTCCACTAAATTCCATATTAACCCTTTCCCAAATGACATAATTTTAGGGTGATCCACTTAAAAAACTGCCATAAATGACAAAATGACTGTTATTAAAGATAGAATTTGTTTAAATTATGGCATAGAAAATATTGAGACAAAAGGAGAAACTGCTTGTTATCCGCAGTTTCTTCTTTTGTCTAAATATTTTCCCAAGCATTTTCTATTAGGGATGTCAAAACTAGGTCTTGTTTGGGAAACAGTTAAAGTGATGTATATTTGCCTAGAGGCTGATATTATGGTCATAGAGGCAAGTGCAAAGTTTTAGAGCAATAACATTAGTAAAGACTTAACACTTACCTGTTCCTCGAAGTCGTTAATAGGCTTTCGCCTCTTTGGCCCACTTGCATGTGAAAACTTAACCAAAGCATTGCGACGATGCCAATGCTAACGCCCAGTTGACTAGAATAGCCCCCTATCTACGAAAAGTCGGGCTTGAAAGGAAAATTCTGAAAATTTCTGTGGAAGCTCTACTTTTGCTTCTTTCATACATCATAGTGCTAATGATATACAGCATTGAAAATATTGAGAGAAAAGGAGAAAATGCTGGATAATCAGCAGTTTCTTCTTTTCTTCAATGTTTTTAATAACTTTTTCTATGATAATTACAGGAGATGCCACCTAGGTTTTGTACATAAAATGCAGAAATAATAACTACCTGAGAGTCTCTAATTTTTTTTTAAGGTCCTCCTTTGCCTCTTCATTTGCGGCTTCATATCTCATGCAAAGCTTGTCTAACACACCTGGAATTTTACAATAGACAATGCAACAGATAACAGAGGGTAAAGGTGTTTTAAATTTGTTATTTCAAATCCAAGCCCTATGTTATGGATACTCGTTAGAATTGTCTGGACTGGACAATTCCAATTAAGACCTACAACATAGGGTTTGATTAACAACTGATGATGTTTTGCATTTAAAGAACCCTTCACCCTAATATCTGTAGCTCTGGTCATTTTTTAGAAATCAATATAGCTGTGGAAATAACTCAAGAAATTTGAGGCTTCTGATTTTCGCACAATTTTTCTGCAAGTTACATGTGCTGTTGAAAGAAGAGAAAATATTTAAAATACAACCATTTTCTCTCCCTTACATACTTTATATTTATCACTGTACAGCACATGCGTGAGGAGTGCGATGCTTCATGCCAGTGAGACCTGGGCCTTGACGAAGAAAAACCTCCAGCGACTACAACGCAACGACAGGGCTATGATCCGCCA
This sequence comes from Fragum sueziense, assembly GCA_963680895.1. Classification (NCBI taxonomy): domain Eukaryota; kingdom Metazoa; phylum Mollusca; class Bivalvia; order Cardiida; family Cardiidae; genus Fragum; species Fragum sueziense. The sequence goes on from OY804608.1 coordinate 7,088,620, forward strand.
AATTTGTGGCATAAAGCCAAAAGACACAGCCACTGTAAGGTCACAGGAGCTTCTAACACGTACCGGCCTTGAAGACCTTGCCCTTGTACTGCGAGAGAGACGACTTCGCTGGTATGGCCATGTACAAAGATCAACGCAATCAAGACTGCATACCAGTTCGAAGTCTCTGGAAAACGTAGCGCTGGACGTCCAAAAACCTCGTGGAAAGAACTATCAGAGAGAGATGCCAGGGAATGGAACATATCAATATCCCAAACCAACGACAGGAAGAAATGGAGAACTGAAGTTAAATCTGCTATGCGTGCAGCCAGCCAGACATCTGGACGGGATCCTGCTGACGGAACAGTCCCTACACCTGCACGATAAACTAAACACTGATGATGATGATGATGATGACTGGTGGTGAACTCGGCCAAAGCGAGTGATGTTTTTTCGCGATCAATGTATTCCGTCGGTGTTGTTATAAAATATCGTAACTACGGCTTTATTGAAGCCGTAGTTACGATATTTTATAACAACGCCGACAGTTTGTCAATACAAAAGGGCAAACTCGGTCTGTTTTTAGAACAAGTTCATTGTCATTAGAAAAAAAATCTATAAACTCACATTTAAACGCAAAATATCTACCTTGTTGTAGAGAAAGTTGTTTTAGTTCACCACCAGTGTGTATCATATACATGTATTATAATTTTTTTAGAAAAAGAAAAACAAAAAAAAAACTTTACAACATCAGCAAAGACTATGAATCTCAAAAAATGTCAACATGATACTTCCCAAGTATCATCATGATTGGTTAATATTTATGGTTGTTAAATTGAAAGCAAAGTTGAAAATGACAATTTCGTCAAATTCAAGGGCACATAACTGATGATGTAATATTCCAATCAGGCTGAAATTACACCCAGGCAGGATATTATGGTCATATTCATTCTGTCCATGTTTTGTCTTGATTGGTCAATATTTGTAGATCTAAGAGTAAAAACAAAGTCAAAACCAGCTATTTTTGACATTCAAGGGCAGATAACTCAGGTTATTCTGGTTCAATCCAAACTCTTTGAAGGAATCTGAGAGGAGGGTCACTAAAGGATCATTCCCCAAAAGTTTGGGACACATGCATGACAGACACACCGCCATGACAATAGCCCGCTGGCCTGAAAGGCCAGTAGAGCTGAAATCACTTTTCCACTTAGAATTATACAAAATCTGGAAAAAGTTCCTTGAAGGCATTCAATAACAACATGAATCCAGATAAGCATGTGCATATGCACAGGCTGATCAGAATTCACATTGTTCTCTCAAAGAATCTTCATGACTTGTAGTAACATAAATTTAGCAGCATTGATCTTTATAGACTGTATTTGACCAAAGGCTGATTTGGAATCTTGATTTTCTAAAATGCTAAAATATGGGCCCTTTTTTTTAGATCCTCATGGCTCAAATGTTATTGAGAGCTTTCCGAAACAAGACTTGGTTTTGATGTCCCAAATAGAAAAGGCTTGGAAAACCTTTGAAACAAAAGAAGAAACTGCTAATTACCAGCAGTTCCCCTTTTGTCTCAATATTTTCTGTGCCATATTTTACACAAATCCTATCTTTAATAACATTCTTTTTGTCATTTGTGGCAGTTTTTGAAGTGGATCACCCTAAAATTCTGCCATCTGGTAATGGGTTAATATTGCAGATTACTAACCATTTCTGTCAATTATTGTTGTCATAACCTCTGTCACCAGGGCCGGAATACATCTGTAATACAACAAACCATTTGTGTGATAAAGTAAAGTAACAAGAGCTTCGCAGAGCGGCGCATATACGCTCGAGAGGGGCTTGTCAGTAAAATTGGCCATTTTATCAATTCAAGGGCAGATAATTCAAACATGGAAAGTTATCAAAATTTTGTTTTAACAAACAGACACCATAAGATTCATTGTGGGTAGTTTGATTAAATTCTGGTTGAAACTGTACAAATTGCGTACACAGAAAAAAACTGTAGGAATTGCACACACGGAAAAAGGGCATTTTTGAGAAAATAGGCATTTTTCCTTTCATTCAAGGGAAAATAATTCTAGAAGGAAAAAAGTTATCTGAATTATGTAAGCAGTGTGCACAACTAGACACCATGGAGATTCATTGTGGCAAGTTTGATCAAATTCGGATCAAAACTGTAGGAGCAGTTGCACACACAGGAAATTGCTAACAGATGGACAGACGGACGGACAGACAACCGGGGCGTATAATAAAAAGGTGGTTTATAGTCTCACATTTACGAACAAGGTTCATATTTGCGTAACTTTCACACCTTACTCGACGATCGTTGAGTTTCAAGTCGGCTGTTTACAGTCGGCGCCTCTGACAGCCACAGCACTTTGGCTTTCAACTCTCCCATGTACCCATTCATACACCTGGGTGAAGAGGAGCATGATAATAACGTGGAGTAACAGTAACTTTTTTGCTCAGAAAAATTCCTGTGGCACAGGCAGGATTTGAACCCAGGACCCTTTGATCCCAAAGTCTGCTGGCTACCGCTAGACCACGGCGCCCCACAAATAATGTGTAATAGGTATCAGAGCTCCATAAATATTGCATTCTGAATAGGTCCAGTTTTATATAGCCCTGCTTTGCAGTCTAAAGGACATTATGAGATTGTTAATCATAAATATCACATTTCTGGCAGATTTATTCCTTTCAAGAATAAATCCCTTCTAATTTGAGCTCGAGCTCGACCCATCAGATGACTTTAACATCTGAAAAATTGTATTACAGAAAAAGCAAATGTTTTGTTGAGCTTTCCCTATCAATAGGGAACAATTTTATTCAGTTAACCATAATTGACATAATTTCCAACTGACAAAAGTATTTCGTTGGTGTTGTTACAAAATTTTGTAGCTGCTTCTTTAATCAAGGCGTAGTTACGAAATTTAATAACAACACTGCTACTTATGAATTATCCTACTTATCAAAACATGATAATAAACCCAGTTTATTTTTAGCAAAAAATTTATTGATATTGATCCGATTCCTCACATGTTCAAATTGTATGCAAAACAAAAAGAGATGGATAGAATTGTAACTTACTTTTTTGTAGGATTTAAATCCTTTGATGTATTCGTCGTCTCATGATCCGTATTTGACTGAACTGTGCTGGACTGTGAATATACACAAATAACTTTTGTCATTTCTCAAAAGATTGGTTTACTATTGTCCATCTGTCTGTCCAGCTGTCAGCCCAAAACTTAACCCATTACTGCACAGTGACACTTTTTGACTCCCTCACAAGGAAAGGCTTGGGAAAACATTGTGGAAAATGAAGAAATTGCTTGTGACAAGCAATTTCTTCTTTTTCCACCATGTTTTCTAATCCAAAATGGAAAGATTTTTTAAATTTCATCAACTTGAAATTGTCGTCTGCAACACCTTTCAAATTGGGACAGTCCAAAATTTTGCCATTTGGGAAAGTGTTAAAAAGTGAAAACTTGAAATTGGCCTTTATTTGTCTAAAAGTAAAGCCGTTTCAGGGGCATTGGTGTTTCACAAACACATCTTGTTGGTTTTGAATTCTTGAAAATAGCAAATGCTTGTTCACTGGTGCAATTTGGAACCATTAATTTTGTAATGGACATTTTTAAATGTTTCTTCTACTTACCAAATAGACTGTAAGAAAAGAGATGTAGCTTAACTGACAACTTGATAAAAGGGAGGTAATTCGGTCATCCATTTTTACTCTATTTCTGTCTTGGTTGTCTCCCTTTACGTTAATTTAACCAATGTGGTCATAATCTGTTTCAGTATTTTCTTCTTTTGTCTTAATGTTTTCCAAAGCCTTTTCTATTGGAGAAAACTAAAACAAGATCTTGTTTGGGAAAGGGTTAAAAATAAACATTGTAATTTATAGATTTGCATTTCTGGGTTTCACCAGAACTTGGTTGGTGGCAACTCTTGCAGAATGGATATTCATTTCTTGGGTTCAATTTCTCTTCAAAGGCAATGAAAGCCATAATTAGTGAATACTTTAATTTGAACTTAGGATTTAATTAACCCTTTCCCAAACAAGACCTGGTTTTGACGTCCTTAATAAAAATGACATGGGAAAACATTGAGCAAAAAGAAGAAACTGCTGATACCCAGCAGTTTCTCCTTTTGCCTCAATATTTTCTGTGCTATATCATACACAAATCTTATCTTTAACACAATCTATTTTGTCGTTTTCAGTAGCTTTCATATAGCAAAAATCCAAATTCTTGCCGTTTGGGAAAGGGTTAATTAGCTTCGGGCAGGGTTTTCATAAGTCTTACTTTTTTGGTATTGAACATTCCTCTGCCAGCCCACTTTTGCAAATTTTGTACATCACTTATTTCTAGAAACAACATAGGAAATTCCCCATCTACTTTTAAATCTGGAGTCAGAGGCTACCAAAAATTTATTGAAACCCTAATAACACATTCTATTCAGCAGGAAATTAGGGTATACACCATCAATCATTTGTTTCCCCTCATAAATATGTGAGTCTGCAATATCATGGTGGTTAATCAACAATTTCAGAAAATCTTCAATAATTTTGTTAATACGGGACCTATTTGAATTCTGTTTGAAGAAGAAAAGGTGGACAGACAACACACATTAGAAGGACAGGGTAGATTTTTGAAAAATTGATAAAAAAAAGTTATTGAAGATCAACCAAAATTTTGATTGATCTTCAATAACTTTTTTATCAGTTTATTTTTCAAAATTCTTAGACATCCACATTATTACTGGCACTTACCCACATTCTCTGCTTCAAACCGAAATTAAATTGGTCCAGTGCTAACAAAAATATTGATGATTTTTTTAAATTTCTGAATCACTTGATTAAGCACCATGAATATAATTATGTCTTGGTCTCCTAAGCAAAGTTTTGTGTAAATCTGGATACAGTATTGATTACCAATCATGATCAAACTGTAGTTTAACCCATCACTAGAAGGCAAATTTTTGGACTGTTCCAAATTCGAAGAAGATGCAGAGAGAATTTATTTTTATATTTCTTGGTCTGTTTGGGTAGAAAACATGGTGGGAAATGAAGAAATTGCTTGTTACAAGCAATTTCTTCATTTACCACCATGTTTTCTAAAGCTTTTTCTTGTGGAGGAGTCAAAAGGCATCAATGTAATGGGTTAATTGTTGTCTCTACTCAAATTCTGATCTTACATACTCACCAGTGTTGAAACAAAGTGATTTTTTACTTTTTGTTAAATCCTTTACCAAACAATGAAATTCAAGACTGATATTAATTGAAATGGATTATGCATATCTAAGCAAAGAAATATACTAATGGACAAAAGTCTTGTCCATGTCTAAAAGTGTAAATAGTTCGGTAACCACTTGAGGTAAGTCGATCAAAATTTATATGCATTACATGCATATACTGCTACACATGTCCATTAGTATATCGTCAGTGTAAATGCAAAACCTCGTATGTCCATTCTTGCGATTTTCAAAGTTCAATTTTATGTGCTCAGTCTAGACAATTCTCACAGGTTTTGAGAGGTTTCTACCGATCAGTATTAATGACATATTATTTATGAACAATATGTCCAAATTTCAAGTAAAATAATTCAGTTTTGGAAAAGTTATTACACTTTTTTTCCCTCCCTTTTAAAATTTTCCAAAAACAAGATACGAGGTTTTGTATTTACAACGACGATATATACATTTCTGGGTTATAACAGCATCTCATTTTTTTTCTTCTTTTTTTCGCCTCCATGTTTTCCTTAGACTTTATTGGGAACATCAAATCTATGAATTGTTTGAGGAAGGGTTAAGTTGTTGTCTTTAAAAATCCAGCCAAAATGCAGTTCAATGTAAACCAAAGATATAATTTTCAAATCAAATTTCACATAAGTTGAATTTGGTCTTGTACTCAAAAATGTGAGCTACTACAAAAACACCGGTCAACAGACAGAGCAAAGTAAAGCTTGGCTGGATCAAAGTTATGCAGTCTAATCTTCAATTTTAACAATGTTTGTAAACCAACATGATTTTATCATTGAGCAGAGAAGGATAATTTGAATGGATAAGTGAATGACTATCACAAGTGCATGTACATGTACATGTACATAATACTAGAGCAACAATATAAGTACTCTCTTAAGAACAGAGCACATTCTCTCTTCATTCCATTATGATAGAATGATGCTCTATTCTCGCGGGGTCATTTCACGTCTAATCTCGGGACCTTGGCGGGATTTCAGTATCTAATCGTTGGCTATACACAACAAGACAATTTAAAAATCTGATACAAACTTTGATTGGCTGACGCTTCAAATTACCGGCTTCAGCCAAAAATAGAAGCGACATAGTGTATACGTAATCAAACAAGATAAAACTGAATGATTTTGATTCGATAATTCAAATGTTACCGGCTTCAGCCAAAAATAGAAGCGACGTAATGTATACGTAATGATCATGCAAGATAAAACTGAATGATTTCGATTCGATAATTCAAATGATGTGCTATAATTAGATTATGACGACCAAATAGGCCGTTGGTGAATCAAAAACGGCAGAGGTCTTATTTGATGTTTAATTAATAGATCTCGGCTTTGGAGAGTACAAATAAGAGGCAGTCAATTTTTGCATTCTTAAATTATTATTTTAACTCCAAAACCCATGTTTTGGGTACTCATTTGAATTGGGTACTCATTTGAATTGTCTTGATAAAACAAAAAGTGTTCATTCACTCATGATCAAAAATTTTCCATTTACCCCAGAATATATGTACCTTTGTGACATACAAGCACTAACGACAGTTCAGCACCGATCCTTCAAACTTTTACAATTTTTCGTTAAAACACCACAACACTGTTTACTCACCTGACCCTCTTTTGAATGTTTCTTGTCCCTCTGACTTTGACCATTTCTCTCATGACGGCCACTGCTATAACTTCTCCGCCTGTGTCTGGAATCTCTTGTTCTGGAATGGTCTCTGCTGTGTCTATGGTAACTGCTTTTGTTGTTGTTTCCATCGCGACTTCGTCGACTGTCTCCACTAGAAGATCTGTCTCTACAAAAAATAAACATATTGTTTAGGGTTTTACGTCCCACTCAACTCTCATATGGAGTTGGGACCTCGGTTGAAAGTCTCATCCGAAAGACTGGAGAAGCGGGGATCTAACCAGCTGCGCCTGTGTTTCAAGTCCAGCGTATTACCACTGCACCACCTCCGCCCCACAAAAATAAAAATATCTAATGTAACTTGACAAAATTTTTAAATATTGTAATAAGTTAACCCTTTCCAAAACGCTAAAAATTTGGATTGGTCCAATATGAAAGCAGTTAAGCTGCCAAAGATGACAAAACAGTTTAAAGTAAAGAAAAGGTTTGTGTACAATTAAGTATTAGATAGAGGCTGTATAGTAGATTCTACGCGAAATAAACGCTCAAACTAAATACAGACTCTATCTGACTTAGTGTTCAACAACCAATCAAAGCATACAATCAAGAATCCTTTTTCAAACCACGCCTCCAACCGGAGCTATAATTGATTGCATCAGACTGGAATTACATCATTTTTTCCAAAAATAGAAACAAGAAATTAATAGCACCATATCATAGGCTTGTGACACTGAAACAACAATGCAAGCAATTCCCGCCAAAATAATGCCATCCGCCAGAGACCTAAATAGCGTATTCACAGCTTGATTGTAATCATATACAATGTTTTGGACGTCAATATTCTTCCTTGACCTCGCTACATTAATGGCTCATAACAGTAAAACAACAGCGGAAGTAATTCCCTGCCAAAAATTGTGCAAAGACCCGTGAAGTGCGTTCACATTACAATCATGGATGCAAGTTTCAATTTGGACGTTTTTTTTTACGAAATAGACTATTCAGATTTAATCACGTCAACCCAAATGTTAGAGGAAATATATCGCTATAGCATGATACACACATGTCTTCTTATAACACTAAATTCATGAGGATGGTTTAAAAGAAATCGTCTGTGAGCTATGAAAGTGTAAGTGCAGGTTTGTTCAACCTGTAGTTACGGTAATTTTGTCACCTACCGATGAAAAGTAATTGAAATAATTTGGACTGAATAAACGTCAAAACACGATTTCTGCTAGATGAAATTCACCCTGATAAAAACAGACGCATTTACCCTTTCCTAAACATTTCTTTGTTTTGATCTCCCAAATAGAAATGGCTTGAAAATATTGAGGCAATAGAAGAAAATACCGATTACCAGCATTTTCTCCATTTGCCAAAATATTTTCTGTGCTGTTTTATAGACAAACTCATTTTTTTTTCTACATAATATTTTGTTATTTAGAAGCTTAGAAATGGGATCCCTATAGAAATTGATTGTTTGGAAAGGGTTAAAACAAAAAACTTGCGAAGGATCTGCCATGTATCGACAGATGGGCGGAGCTAAAAATCACAGGAGACGGGGTGTGGCTATATATATAGGTCACGTAAACTGGCCGGCAGTGGTGTCTATGCGAAATAGAGCGCCGTTAGTTTTAAAAATACTGCAATTTCATTGGTCCAAAAATTAGGTTGAACACTAAGTACAGAAAACACTGAGGCAAAAGGAGAAAATGTTGATTTATCAGGAACTTCAGCTGCAAGTAACAGTAAATTAATATGAAGTTACAGCTCAAGTTTTTGAGCGTTACTAGCATTATGCTTATTCAGGGCCTGTGAGATTAATTCTGGGTAAGAAATAATGGGCTGATCTAGTTTGGATCATGACCAGGATGTCTCCTTTTACTTGATCGATTTTGGGTACAGTAAAATTTGTCAGCGGCCATAAAAAACAAAATTGGATCTCAACATTTTCATGTGACAGAAATCATATCTTGACAAGATTCTATGCGACATTTGCTTTTTTCATGCAAGAATGTCGCAGAATTGTGGCCTCGCCATAACACTGTACAAGATTCTCCATTAATGCCAAGGGGAATCATGAGACACACAATTTTAGCAAACTTTGAGTAATTCTTATTTATACATGACTAAATCTCACTTCTATTCCTATTTCAAACCCTATGTTGTGGGTACTCATTTGAATCGTCTCCATAAGTTTAATTAACAATAATCCTTTCCCAATCAGCAAAAATTTGGATAATTCCAATATGACTACTGCTGTAGACAACAAAATGGTTGTTGATAGACTAGATACAGGGGTAAAAGTTGAAAATTTTGAAAAACCTGAAAACCAGGAAAAGTCTGTATTTATATAGTAAAAATCGAGAAAATGGAGCATTTTGGAATACTCAAAAACCTGAACTTCAGGCATATGCCTGAAAACTTTTACCCCTGTTAAGATATGATTCACATACATAGTAACAATACATGATAACCTCTGTGGCGCAGTGGTTAGCACACTCAACTTGAAACCCGAAGGTTACCGGTTCAGACTTACTGGGTGGGAGGTGTGTCTTTGGGCAGTACACTTAATTGTCACCGCCTCAGTTGACCCAGGTGTTTGCAGCAAGGTAATTTCAGAGTCTCTCACTGCCTCTCTTCTCATAGGTGTTGTTGTAAATGCATCTGTAAATATGGTGGTGGGATGGTGCATTTACAAGAACTGGTGTAGGGTTTGATAAATAATTTATTAGGCCATGCTCCTCAAAGTCATCGCAGGAATTTAAAAAAAATGTATTTACAGAAATAGAATAGAATATAGCTCAGAAAGAAATTAGGCAAAAGGAGAAAATGCTGGATTTTAACCCATTTCCGAACAGCAAATTATTCAAAAATTTTTATTTCAAAAGCTGCTGCAGACGAAAATAGGATTTTCTATAAGATAGAATTTTTGTGCAATATAGCACAGAAGATATTGAGACAAAAGGGGAAACTGCTAGTCATCAGCAGTTTCTTTTTTTGTCTCAATGTTTTCTTGAGCCATATCAATTAGGGACGTCAAAAATAGGTCTTGTTTGGGAAAAGGTTAAAGTGTTTACCAACACCCACCTATCTTTAGCTCTAATGAGTATTATTTTTCTTACCTTCGTGATCGATCCCTGCTTCTGTCAGAATGCTCCACTCTTTGTTTCCTTCTCTGCCTGTAATAACTGCCATCACTGTTGGAAGAGTCACGGCTATATGACCGGTGTCTGTGAGATCTTGGCATCTGTAAAATAGACATCATGTAACAGATGAAATGGGTGATACAACTCCAAAATGACATATCGTTGTACTCCGTACCTCCGCCCGCCACATATTTTTGCCATGTTTTTGTTTTAATTAGCGCAAGAATTACCTCTGTGCATGTCGATAGTTTTGAGTAGTTGACATTCCACTAGTGATGTACGCTGACTGAAAAAAGGTCGAGAGGAAGGTTGCCACGAGATAATGATAGGAGAGCATAGATCTATTTATTTTTTTCGTGTAATAATAAGTTGTCTTTAAATTTCTATGAGCAAAAGTATTTAGATGCATGTGGTATGACATTCTGATTGTAGCTACGTTTCAAAATGACAAGGCTATCCAAACCATGGGACCTAGATCATAGGGGTCTGTAATTTGACCCTCGACACCTTCTAGTCATTACTTTTAACAAGGGGTTTTTCTACGTTCACTCAGATCGTCACCCCCTCTATCACAAAATACGGCGGAACTTTTTCAAATTAACAGATAATCTGTCCAATCCTTCGTTAACTAAGAGCCAACATATTTTTCTTCAAAGAAAATGCAATTGTTTGGGGGTGGGTAACGAAGTCTGACAATGTTACAATGACTCAAAGCTGAAATTTGACTGCTACAATGACTCAAAGCTGAAAATTGTATAGAGTTTTTGCTCCATTTACACTATGGCGTTCAGTTGATTTCAAGATATGAGCACGCTTGAGATCGAACAGAGCGCCCTTTAAACTGCATGAACACCAAAAGCAAGTCTAAATATAACACTGACCTGTCACATTCGTCTTCTCTTATGTCTTAGAATCAAACATTTTACAATTTTTCCGTTCAGCTAAAGTATTGACATGAAAGCAGACATCTTGAAAAGGTGACGTAATTGGCAATGAATAATTTCATTGGTCGACTCGTTTCTGTTAACTTGGTCGTATATTCCCCCCGAAAATCGAGGCACCACTACTAGCGGTGTCCGTAGTCGAGGGGTAGAGCGTCGGCCTTGCGACTAAGAGGTTCCTAGTTCAATCCCCGGTAGCGGGGGTTGTTCAAGGCTTCTCATTGGCCCACACATTCGGCGCGAGTACTGGTGGATTTCCAGGAAGCTCAATCGAGAGGGATTAAAATAAGTTGAAGAAACTTGCTTCCCAATCGATGTAAAATAACCCATTACCAGACGACCAAATTATGGACTTTTCCAATTTGAAAGGTGTTGCAGACGACAATTTCATGTTGATGAAATTTAAAAAATCTTTCCATTTTGGGTTAGAAATCATTGTGGAAAATGAAGAAATTGCTTGTCGCAAGCAATTTCTTCATTTTCCACAATGATTTCCCGAGCCTTTTCTTGTGAAGGAGTCAAAAGGCGTCACTGCGCAGTAATGGGTTAAATACGTTCAAAGGAACGTCTGAAGAAAACCTAGCGCTAGCGCCACTAGCTTGACTAAATGTGTTTTAAATAATATACATTCTAATAACCTTCTCTTTACTGCTGAAAAAATTAAGATGAGCAAACTTTTCTAACTTTCCTTTTTCTCCGTAAGCTAAATGTTTAAATACCCTCTGGTTCCCGCTCTTAAATCATGATACTGTTTAAAAGTAGCTTTAGAAATCGAGTACCAGTTTCGCGTGAGACTGTCAAAATGATAGTCGGCCAATGAAATCATTTGCCGCTAATTATGTCACCAAAAACGTGACATCGATTATCCAACAAAATTACCCATTGTTACATTTAACCCAGATTGGCAGTTTCCTTTTGAAAATTTGACAACAAACCTCAAAATCACAAAATTCTCAAGTTTTTTAGGTTTGCAGAAGACGAATGTGACAGGTCAGTGTTAGATTTAAACTTGCTTTTGGTGTTCAAGCAGTTTATATGATGTTTTTTTCAATCTCAAGCGTGCTCATATCTTGAAATCGACTGAATGCCATAGTGTAAATGAAGCAAATCTTAGAAGCAGGGGTAAAAGTTGAACATTTTGAAAAACCTGAAAACCTGGAAAAGTCTGTATTTATATAGTAAAAATCGAGAAAATGGGGCATTTTGGAATACTCAAAAACCTGAACTTCAGGCATATGCCTGAAAACTTTTACCCCTGTAGAAGTAAATTTCAACTTTGTGTCATTGTAGCAGCGAGATTTCGCCAACCCCTAAATGGCTGTATTTTCGTTGAAGAAAAATATATAGGCTCTCACTTAACGAAAAGGTGGACAGATTATCTGCTTATTTTTTCTATAAAAAAAGTTACGCCATATTTTGTGACAGTGGGAAGTTGATCAGATTGAACATAGAAAAATCCCTCTACTAAAAAAATGTTCATTACATGCCAGGAGTCAAATTACAGACCCCTTTGACCGAGATAGAAAGCATGAAAGGAAAGGATAACCGAAATCACCCATCATAATTGTATAGTCGACTGACCAGTTTCGGTGACCTTAAGATCTTTTCCTTATTCTTTCACTAACTTTCATGAATATGACTTAAAAATGCAATACATCTTTAGTTTGTCTTATTTTCCCTTAATCCTCACAACGCTGCTTTCTAAAATCACCACATTTATAAATTAGCTTGAATTTTGTTGACCCCATATTTTTAGCACATGAAATTAGTAGGACCAGAATCAGTGACCCTTTACTTTCATCCTTACAAGAAGCTCCTGGGCAAGTTCTATATCAAAATTTATTCCAAAAATGAGGACTGTGGTCAAATTGGTTTCAAAATCGAATACATGACATTTGTAGGGCACTTCTATGGGTGATTAAAATGCTATTTAGAAAACAATAGGTAAATTTATACAGAAAATGAAGTCAAGCATGTAAATCGGTCATTATTTAGAATTATCGTCGTCGTATGTAAAATCGCGATGTATGTAAGGTCGCGGACATTTTTTTTCTCACATTCGTCTCGCGAGATTTTCCGGGCACTTGCAGATCTGTGACGTAATATTTACTACGAAAGTTACTCCAGCGTATCGGCTGCTCTACTTACAGAAAAATGAGGTTTAAACAGGTATTTGACCTACTTACTTTCTCCTACGCTAAAATCTTACATTTTCCTTAATGCCAAAAATATAACCATAGTAACAGTTCAGTTTTACAGCACTTGAACAGGTTTTTCACATTCTGTCCCTCTGACCCATTTCTTCCATCAATGGAGGTCACGTGATAACTCAGGAATTTTTACTATTAAGGCCAAGCAAAATTTTATAATCGTTTCTCGGTACCTTATTTCTTATCAAATGAACCCCAATTTTGATGATTTTCTCTTTCTGTTTCAGACAGCTCCACAGCCTATCAGACAGAAATATAGGCTTTATTCGCCATCGGCTTTAACATCTGCCTATAAACATGTGAGAGAAGATGGCATGTCTGTATTGAAAGCATCCAGAATTTTTAAAGTGCCAGAAAATACTTTGAGGGACAGGGTATTAGGAAAGGTAGACCCAGAAACTGTGACTATGGGAAAACTTCCTCTATTTGATCAGTACCAGGAAGCTAAAATCGTGGAACGCTTCAAGACCATGGCTGATTTAGGTTATGGATATACACAGCAGGAGTGTATCAGTGTTGCCTCTCAGTATGCAGTTCAGCTTGGTTTGCGCAGTTATGACAGACCTTTGTCCATGATGTGGATGAAGGGCTTTCTTGGGCATTGGCCAGAGATGAGGGTAATTAAGCCACGGGCTCTTGAACATGTAAGAGCTAAATTAGCAAAAGAAAGCGTGGTAATGTCTTATTTCGACAACCTGGAAAAGTGCCTTAGGGAACATAATCTTGTGAACAAACCTCACTTACTTTACAATATTGACGAAAAAGGGGTAAGCATAGAACATAAACCACCGTTCATTGTAGCTGGATCTGGTTATCCAAGTCAGGCGGTTACCTCTGGGAAAGGTAAAACAGTTACTATCATAGGTGCTGGCAGTGCAAGTGGTTCTGCTGTCCCTCCCTATTTCGTATTCCCGGGAAAGAGGATGAATTCTGGTTTGTTGGAAGGAGCCACACCTGGAGCTGATGGGACTGTTTCTGATAACGGGTGGTCAAACCTTGCTGTGTTCCATAGATACATCACGGAACATTTCATTAAATTCGCACCTGGTAGAGGCAATCCCTTGCTTCTTTTGCTAGATGGTCACAAGTCTCATGTGTCATTAACTCTTGCTGATTGGGCAAAAGAAAATAATGTAGTGTTATTCATACTGCCAGCACATACAAGCCATATTCTCCAGCCGTTGGATATTGCCTGTTATGGACCGTTTCAGAGGATATATCATGCTCAGTGCCATAAAGTCATGCGTCAGGTATCTGCAACTATCACTAAGTATAACATTTGTGAGATTGCATGTAAAGCGTACTCCAAAGCTCTCAGCTCAGAGAATTTGCAATCTGGTTTTATGAGAACTGGTATCTTTCCTACTGATAGAAATGCAGTTCCCAAACATAGCATGATTCCTTCTCAGGTGTTTGAAACAGATAGCATCAGTTGTAGTCAGTCTAGTGAATCTACTGTAGAAGGTGGTGTTGTTGCAGAGATTGAGAATGGATTAGATGTATTTGTGGAGAGAGAAAAGGATCTGAGGTCGGTGAAAGTTGAAGGTTTGATGGCCAAGAAACAGAGGAATACAGTCAGTAAACATGACTTAACATGTGTCTGGGAAGGAGTTTACTAGTGAAGAAGTCATGAGGGCCGTAACACAACATCAAAATAGTCAGAAAAAGCCATCCAAAAAAAATCAAACCATCTCAAAAGGGAAAAGAAACCTCAAGGGCTAATAATAAATCTACTGGAAAAGGCAAAGCTTACAAGAAGAGAACCAATCCACCGAATATGTTGATCACATCCAGTCCAGTCCCTGGTCCTTCTCACATTAATTTAGCTATAGACAGTACGAGTAGAGGAGATGAAGCTGAATTAGACGATAGCGAAGTTTGCTGTGTCTGTGGACTTTTTCAGCCTTTAGAGCTAGCTAATTGTGTGTCTCTTACTTTTGTGAAATGGGCAGCTTGTGATGGTAATACAAATGGAATGCCTTGTAAGCATTGGACACATCTGCAGTTTTGCTCACCAGTGAGGGTTTTAAGGAGAGGGATCCATACATTCCTCTGTCCTCACTGCGTGAGTAATGAGGAATAGACATCATGTTGGAAAACATCATGGGAAAAGAAGAAATTGCTTGTCACAAGCATTTTCTTCATTTTCCACAATGTTTTCCAAAGCAATTATCTTGTAGGGTGTCAAAAAGAGTCATTGTGTGGTATTGGGTTAACTGATTTAAGGAAATATTTAGGCATGATGAGAAAATACCATTAAAGCATTTTCTTCTTTTGACTCTATGTTTTTCCAAACAATTTCTATTAGGAACGTCTAAACCAGTTGCTGTTTGAAAAAAAGGTTAATTTAACAATAGACTGTTACTTTCATTATATTTGACATCTAGACAATAACTACTTGTAAATATGTTTTACCAATTCACTTTTGATGATTTAACTGTTTGCCTTTTCTTCTTTGTAAAAAATACTCCAGAACCCACTATTGCAAGTGTTTTGGCCTTGTTAAGGGAACTATTTTCAACATATTTATTCATCCGCGAATCAACATACACATTCAAAATGGCTGATAGGCTGCAATTTTTGACGTATTTCTAGCCCACAAATGGTTTTTAGGGGAGTTTTACGATGGATTACAGATTAGAATAGATTCAGGTATTGATAAAGGTTAGTTTTATAATTCTTATCTTTGATTTTATTGCTCTATGTTTCAATGAAAGCTTAGCATCGCGAATCTACATACGATGAGGATACTCCAATTTTAACAACAGAAATGACCAGATTTTTGTTTTAATGGATGACTGTAAAACCTCTTGACATGATGGAACTCTTAATTTTGAAAATTGCATACAAAAAGAGAGGGTCACCGATTTAGGGCAGTCACCAAAACAGGGCAGTCTACGATAGCTACGAAACGCAGAGCGTCTTCTTCTTCTTCTTCCGTATAAAGTACAGGGCCCTCTCTGGAGCATCAACGTACTTGGTCTTACCTGCAATCATTACACTTGTCACAAATGCCCTTGTACTTTGCTTGTAATCTCATGACTACAAGTATAAATTGTGTTTTCATTAAAAAAAACAGACGATGGATTTTCTTCTCTGACACTTCAATATCCGGGTTATTTATTGGTTACCCAATGAAGCAAACGAAAAAAACTACAGCAATGTAATAAAACGACGACGGGTGGGCGGTTCTGGATCCTCGACACAAGTGCGGCTTAGAAATGAAAAGTCCAGGCGTTTTCCGTCTTCTCTGTTTAAAAACAATTTCCAAGGAGTTAAATAATGTATATAAATTGAAAATTTTCTGCAATTTAGTAGTTTTGTCTCGTCACTGTACATAACTGTTAGGCCTAATGCAAAACCTCATTGGCCATGATAGGGCCTCATTTTTGGAAAGTTTTACAGGGGATGGAAAAAATCTTTATAAACTGAAAGATTTAGCTTGGAAAAAAATATTGTTCACACAGGCCTTTTATTAATGTATGCCTATTAACCCCTTCAGGTTGGTAAATTCATACATTATTTCTGGTTTGTAGCCTAATTTTTGTGCCATTTGCATTTTCGACAGCTTAGCACGTTCTCCTTAAATAATCATTAATGATCAGAAAAAAAATATCACAAAGACTAAAAAATGGTCTTAATTAACTGGACATACAAGGTTTTACTTCAAAATCGCAAAAATCGACATAGGTTTTACGAGGTTTTTCGCAATTCTATTGGGCATAGTTCAAAGCATATATGCCTAAGCACGTTTTGTCAAGACAAAAAAGAAGTGTTTCATAGAAACTCCTCGATCAAAGCATTTCATTATTTAAGACGTAGGCCTATGCTAATTTTGCCTTCCGCAGTGTCTTATTAGCGTTTAGAACAAAATCGCATTTTCATCGTCTTGAGAGATTATTGATACAGTAGAGTAGGCCTATGCGTGTCTTTTTAAATAAAACGTTGGTGAGCGGAAAATGTCCCAAGTGCTATTATGAGACTGGTCCTGTGGTTTCTCTCACCAGTACTAAAACAACATCCAGTCTGAGCCTCAAGCTGCTCATCCGACTTAGTTTTAGTATTATCCACCCATGGTTGAAGACAGACGTTAGCCTAGCCTTCTAAGAAAAGATGCTCGTCGTGGAACAAAATCTAGACATGATCAAGGATTGATGGTAAGTTATTTATGCTATTTTAGACACGGGGGCCTACTAATGGAATATTAAGGTGCAGTGGCGGATCCAGGGGGAGGGGGTTCAAACGAACCCCCTCTGTAGCCTGATTCTTTCATCTTCATGCAGAAATTCAGTCAAAAGTGTGTAATATTTGTAAAACGAACCCCCCTCAAAGAAATCCTGGATCCGCCGCTAAGGTGTAAACTGATAGGCCTACATGTAGGCCTATGTGATTTTCACATCTATAACCGCTTAGGCCTATAGGTTCCCCTACCGCTCAGATCAACTCAATCGCTTAAATTCTACGACTAACCCATCCAGATGACTTCTTCTCGATCCATACCATACCCGATAGGCATATTTATAAGTCCTGACAAGTATTAGGGCCTTATTGTGTAGGCTATGTCAGGTCTTATCTGATCCGCTATGGCAACTGTGCAGACAGGAGTAAATTGCGCATATTTAGTTTTCCGATCAGAGGTCATCGATACCATCGTCGTAATGGTAGATCAATATTTCACAGACCCGTAGGAACAGGGGGGGGGGGGGTAAGAGGGTTACCCCCCCCCCCCCCCAAAAAAAAAATGACCAAATATGCCAAATTTTCTTCCTTATTTTACACTGAAAATTTAAGGAAAATCCTATTTAGCCCCCCCCCCCCCCCCATATTCAGACACAGAGGCTTCCGCCACCCCAATATGAAATTGCTTTCTACGGGTTTGTTTCAGCTAAAACTGGCAAAATAATAAAATCATGAAAATGCTGACATCCCTATAGTCTGACAAACGGGACTGACCGCTTTTGCATAAAGTTATGTAAAAAGCGGTCACTCGAGTGTGTCTACAGTAACAAGAGTTGTCCGTGGACATCATAGCTCGCCTATACGACAGCTTGGCACAAAAACCGAGTCAAAGGTCAAGGTCACTAGGTCAAAGGTCATGGTCTCAAGGTCAAGGTCAAGGTCATGACCTGAGGAATCCATTTATGAAATAAAGGCTCTATCTGTAATAGGGCATGAGATAAAGCCAGGTTAAAGTTTTTAAGTAGGTCAAACTCCAATGCCACTATGTCAAAGGTCATGGTCCCAAATGAAAAGTCTTGGCGGGAAGTAGGGTAAGGTGGGGCAAAACGCCCCCCAAATTGTTTTTGGTCATTATCTTCAAAACTAATGGCGATATAGATGTATTTTTTGCAGTGTTACAAAGCTTAGAGTCAGCTGAACATTGTGACATGTGATTTTGGCTTTGCGTAATCAAATATGCATTTTATAGGCAAAAATAATATTTTTTCAAAGGGGGCGTTTTGCCCCACACCTGGGGCAAAACGCCCCTCCCGGTGGGGTAAAACGCCCCCGGGGCGATTTGTCCCATGCTTCAAATTTATTCATTTTAAGTTGACTGAAAATAGCTCTTACGCTTGAAATCAATATCTATCGGGTGTTATTCGTGGTCAATCTTTAATTCTCAGGTCGAGTACGTGGGATAACAAAGATTTCGACCATGTACCTTTTGATCCAGTGACTAACACTCTTTTGATGTTATTCGCTTAATAAACAAAAATAAAAAACACACATAGGATGTAGAAGGCATGCGAATGTGTATCAAGGTTAAAAGATTTAAAAGAATACCTATAATAGAAATTTACAAGACGTCGGCATTTTTCGGGCGTTGCCGTAATCATTCGGGGGCAGATATTCCCCTTCGTAACGTTTCCGTATAGATCGGAAACCGCCGAATGGTCTACGATCACGTCCGGAAAATTCCGAACAAGGGGGCGTTTTGCCCCATGAGACTGGGGGCGTTTTACCCCAAAGTGACCATTTCACCATTTATCAAAATATTCCAAATACACCAAATATTTTACAAAATAGTTCTTTTTCAATAAAACCACAATGTAATGTGCTATAGATATATGTATTGTATGTCAGATAAGACATATCCGTGTCCGATGTAACACGAAATAAATGGTAGCAGGAAATAACAAGAAATGGCCCGAAAATGATTTTTGCAAAATATTTTCTTGTTGACCAATGTTAGAGCTAAAACTTTTCTGTCGAATAATCTACACATTTTTTTACAATCATATTAACGTTATAAGTTTGTTATAAATATTGACATTTCCTAGAAATCGATGGGGGGCGTTTTACCCCGAGGGGCGTTTTGCCCCACCTTACCCTACCCATTTGCATTCATTTGTGAAATATCAAGGCTGTATTTCTAATAGGGTCTGAGATGTAGACGAGGTTTAAGGTTTTTTTTTTTTTTTTTTTTTTTTTCAAATGAAGACGCGGGGACGGGACGCGACGCCGACGCCCACATTAGGGCTGTGGCATTAGCTCCTCCGACATAAAGTCCCGGCTCGCTAAAAACCTTTTGGAAAGCAGTGCAAAAGAAGAAAATGCAGATCGCCAGCATTTTCTCATTTTCCAAAATAAGTCTCGTAAATCTACTATAAAATACGTATATATCACACCTTTGCCTTTCACGACAAAGTTTAAAAATATGTCAGGGCTTATAAATAGGACTAACCTTTGCCAACATCCACGTGCAACGTTTGTCGTCTGCAGCAGTTTTCAAATAGCGATCGATTTCATCAAGTGAAATGTGACGTAGATCTAGATCTATTCGCACAAACACAATGACATGAATGAAAAAAAAAACTATCTACATAAGTGTAAACAGATCTATTTTAGCACAATATACTCACGATATCTATCCAAAGGAATCTGAACAAGATTTGGTCGTTTCGGTAAGGATTACGATAGAACTGCTCACGTGCTATCGTGACCGATGCATGAAAAATCCAATATCTTCCCCGAGGTTATTCGAACTTACAAAGACCAATTGCGTTACGGTCTATTGCGTTTTGTAAACACTGTTTACGATAATATACTAGAGGAAAGAAGGAACGCAACAATCATTTTTGGAAGCAAATTTTCCAAATTTGCTTCTCTTAGCAGCCATGTGTCTCTGCACTTTACCATTCTCTGCATACCACACAACATCTTCCGGTCTTCCTCACTATAAATAGTTCTATCAAAAGCAAAGATTAATGAGGTAACAGTCATTCGAATATTCAATATATAAGTCTGAAGTTATGTGTAGATATAGAGTTGTGTGACTGAAAATGAAACATTCAATTAATCATGTCTCTGAGAGATGAAAAGATCCAGGTAGTAATTTGCTTTATTATGGTTCAAAGAATTAGTCCAATGGCCTTCCTTGTAAATGGGTCAGTCATGTTAACTGAACTATGAAATATATTCAGCTTACACAAACGATTAATATGCATGAAGTTGTGCTAAAAATAAATACAACTCCATCATGAAATCAAAGTATGCAGGGTATTCTGGATAATCAAAGTACTTAATTAAAATACTCTACGAATCAAAGTATTCAAGGTATTCAAATGGATAATCAAAGAACCTAATCAAACTACTCTATTTCTGGCCCCGGTTTCTAGAAAAAACTAAAGTACGTTCTCATGCTCAAATCTGAGCACAGTGCTCAAATCGCATGAAATCCAAGTGAACTTTTGGAATACCCTTCAACGTTGGAGAGTATCCCTTTGATGTTGAGCATGTTCTCATGAGAATATACTTAAGTTTTTTTTCGAGAAACTGGGGCCTGGACAGACCTACATTTTTGAAAAATTTGCTTCCAAACAGTACTGTCAGTACTTTGATTATGTTATACAGCCCGGGGTAAAGCCCTGACCACAAGCATCAATTTAATGCCCCAAGGAAACATTTATTTAGAGGATACCAGTCATATATCTGAACTGTATATCTCTTAATTCTTATATCTCTGACAAAACGTCACCATCAATGGTTTGATATCGTGAGCCTATGTGGGCGAGCAGCCGGGGGCTCGGTTAGGATGTTGTGGTATTACAGTAATACTGGTATGAGAATCAGCAGGAATCCTTGGTTAGGTGCTCCAGCCACCGCGATGTGTCCATAGCAGTTGAAAACGGCGTAAAACCCCAGTAAACAAACATTTATTCTTATAATTATTATCATGTTATATAATCCTAAGTTTTACTGGAAGTAAAATGCAACATTTCAATGACGTTGATGTTAATTTTTACGGTAGAATCAGTCAAACGTGTCCGACAATGTCGAAAAAGACGTTTACTCGTTTTCCATGTGCAAATATTCACATGTCCTAATCATACATTTTTAAAACATTTCTATATTTTATAGATGAACGTCGACTCGAAAAAACGACAATGTGTTTCGTTTGGATTAACCCTTTCCCAAACAAGTCCTGGTTTTGACGTCCCTAATAGAAAAGGCTTGGGAAAACATTGAAACAAAAGAAGAAACTGCTGATAACCAGCAGTTTCTCCTTTTGCCTCAATGTTTTCAGCGCTATAATTTGCACAAATCTAATCTTTTTCAACACCCAATTTGTTGTCTGAAGCAGCTTTGGAATTGGAACAGTCGACTTTTTTGTTGTTTGGAAACGGGTTAAATCCCCCGTATCATACCACGACTCATTCAAAGACAGGTTTCAGCATCAATTGTGATGTTAACGAATGTGACATCTCAATACGCATTTGCTGTCGACATTGCAGCACATCCGTCAACAATTATCTCGCTTTTGGTAACGTCTTAGAACCAACAGCAGAACGTCATGACGCCAGGACCGTTGCGTTTTCTACAGAACAACAATCAATTTTCAACCAGGTATCGTTGACTTTGGTTTGGATTGCATGCGAGACGCTGACCCAGGTAACTGTTTATTGACGTAAACGCAAAACCGGTCACATTTAACCCTTTCCCAAACGACAAAATTTTTAGGGTAACCCACCTCAAAAACTGCCACAAATGACAAAATGGATGTTATCAAAGATAGGATTTGTGTAAAATATGGTACAGAAAATATTGAGACAAAAGGAGAAACTGCTGGTTATCAGCCGTTTCTTCTTTTGTTTCAATGTTTTCCAAAGCCTTTTCTGCTAAGGACGTCAAAACCAGGTCTTGTTTGGGAAAGGGTTAACCACATATTTTCGGTACGCGTAACCTGTGACCTTACATGAAATTTTGACACTATGAAAGGTGATTTTCAGAAATAAGGATGATTGTGGCGTTTCTTTTTTCCTCTAGTTTAGTATGAGTCCAAAAATCTTCTCAAAGCGAGTTTTAGTTTTAAAATTGCACGGAATTCTACTCTAAAACAGTCTAGGTTTACCGTTATGTTTTGATAAACCGTCGGTGTTGTTATAAAATCTCGTAATTACAACTTCAATCAAGCTGTAGTTGCGATATTTTAAAATTTACAACGACGAAATACTATTGTTTTCCGAAATAGGGAACGATTTTATCCAGTTAACTTTGACATGTTTTCGCACAAACAAACCTATTTCGTTGGTGTTGTTATAAGATCTCGTAACTACGGATAGAATCAAGCCACAGTTACGAGATTTTATAACAAAACCGACGGTTTATCAAAACATAATAGTAAACGAAGTCTAATCGTAGCATTTAAAATTCATTGCCATTACGTAATTATCTGCCGGAGGCTCGGTTTGGATGTTGTGGTAGTACTTGTATGAGAAACGACATGAATCCATGGTTAGGTGCTCCAGCCGTCAGGATGGCCATAGCAGCTAAAGGCGGCGTTAAACCCCAATTAATCAATCATTCATTCATTCAATACCAATCAATCAATCAATCACGAAAGAAATCACACTTTTAACCTGCATTCAATGTACGTGCCTTCAATGTACGCGTAAAAATGTCTCTGTGCGTCAACTAAGATCCAAAGGACCGTATGCCTATGTATTTCTTTTTACGTCATACCTAGACCATGCATTACAAAATTGTGTCAGAAATTCGTCGGAATTCTGTCTACCGGCAGTTCCAGTCATCCATCCATCCAAGCCCTAGGTACTAATTTGCAGCATATGCACTGGACATACATGTATTTATGGTCAACTTCACAGACTTACAGTCTTGATACCGTACTCGGAACAAATTGTGATGAGTGAAACAGGCTTCACAAATATTGATAACATTTATAGGGTGCTGCTTTTTACATGTTTAAGGTAGTCTACCCCTAATGAGATTCGCACGACGTCGAAACTATTCGGGCGACGTCGAAAACATTCGGCGGTGGAACTTTCCACCGCCGAATGTTTACGACCGCGCCAGAATAAGTTCGGATACGTAACGACTACGCTCGAAAAAAAAAACGATGTACTATGAATCTCAAAATGGCCACAAACTTGGTGATGGGTATCGGTTTGTGGCCACGAGTCCGCCCTCTTGCTTTTTTGGAGCAAATATTTTCCTGCATATTTTTTTTAATATGGAGATAGGCATACTTTAACAGAAGAAAATTCCATAAAACTTATTCCGAGGCACAAAATCAGTTAAAAAAGTATCGATAGGAATTGTTTTCATTTTTTCCCTCAACGGAAAATCAATCCGAATCGGGCTCCGAGCGCTGCTCCATTGCAACAAATAGGGGAAATTATAACCGAAAGCCAGATCAAGATTAAAAAAGGTTTCGGTTACATAATTACAGTTCGTTGAATGCCACCCCTGATGAACTTGTAGCCAGTGGCGGATACAGAGGGGGTTCGGAGGGTTCAAACGAACCCCCTCTGTGTCCAGATTATTTCATTTTCATGCAGAAGTTCAGTCACGATTGTGTAATACTAGGTAAACGAACCCCCGCCCCCCTACTTGTATATTCGAACCCCCCTCACAGGAATCCTGGATCCACAGCTGTGTAGTCCGCTTCGTCAACTGCCTTAAGTATCACGGAAAAGTATAAACTTAATCGGTCTACAGTTACAGATCAGCTGTCGGCAGGATTCTTATTACGAATATGCCGCCAACACAGATTCAACGAAGTAAGTTCAACTTAGTAGCGAATCCATTGGCCATGACTCGACACCCATTGCTCATTCTGTGCTAAACCAATATACTTTATATCAAGGAAATAAGGAACTGCCTATCATTACCGCATACATAGATAATACAAACATAATGAAAAACGGTAAAATGGTTAATACGTTTGAACGATATACCATAATTATGTATGTAAGCTACAAAAGCTTTGAATACATATTTGTCACATTAAATAGTGCAAATTCAATATGCTGACTGCTGTCACATTGGAAAAATAATTTCAAGGGAGACAAACATATCAAACCGTAAGACGTTTTTAGAGATTTGTCTCCCCTGATACATTTACACGTCCTATCCCAAAACAAATAGGCCTACCTCGTAACTTTAGCTTGTCTAAAGCCGCATTTACAAGCTTCCTGCTGAAAAGTAGTGGTAAGTTGGGTGAAAAACAGTCGGGATAATGAAGAAGATAATTGTAAGATTCACATGCTTCTTCACTTCCCCCACACATATAATTATCACAGAACAAACTTGTGTGATGAACAAGGAGTTAAACGTCGTTGTAAATGCAAAACCTAGTATCTCATTTTTGGAAAATTTTAAAGGGGAAGGAAAAAAGTGTAATAACTTTTCCCTTACTGAGAAAATTTACGTGAAATTTTGACATATTGTTCACAAATAATGTGTCATTTATACTGATCAGCAAAAATATCTCTAAAGCTGCTGGAATTGTTCTAACTGGGCACACAAGTTTGTACTCGGAAAAATCGACATACGAGGTTTTGCATTTACACTGACGTTACGCTGTTTGACACCGGAATGCATATTCTGGACTCTTGTAGCTATTCCAATAGGGAACGATTTTAACCAGCCAATCGTGGCGTAATTTCGGACAAACAATAGTAATTCCTAGATGTTGTTATAAAATCTCGTAATGAGTTACGAGATTTTATAACAACACCGATGTCTCATCAAAGCACAACATACATCCATTCTATTTATAGCACAAAATTCATTGCTATTTCCAAGAAACAGATACAGAGAGGTGGGGGCCTACTCCTACAAAAGCAAAATATTGGTAGAACGAATTTCAACGTAAAATTAACTCTTTCCCAAACGACAGAATATCAATTTTCACTGTTTAGATTTGAATCAATTATCATGTTGTTGCGAAATCTTTCAGAGATAAACTTATTGAAGTGTCTCTTAAATTGTGATTTTCAACCGTTTCCCAAACAAGACCAGGCCCCGGTTTCTCGAAAAAACTTAAGTACATACTCAATGGAATACCCTCCAACGTTGGAGGGTATTCGATTGAAGTTCACCCGGCCCCGGTTTCTCGAAAAAACTTAAGTATATTCTCATGAGTTCATGCTCAACTTCTATTCAATACCAATCAACGTTGGTTGGTATTCAATTGATGTTCACGTGGATTTCGTGCGATTTGAGCACGATGCTCAGAAGTAGTGAAGGACG